>LR142434.1:0-10484 GCA_900659605.1 Tisbe holothuriae | reverse complement strand
CAAACATGGCCTCAAGCGGGTTCTCGTGGGCGAAGAAGAACGGGTAGAAACGTCCACCCTGCTGACCGGTGGAAGGCTCACGGCCAATGTGAATGAGTGAGCACATGATACGCACAACCTCAATTGCTGTCCGTGCAAATGGGCAGTCATGTGCATCCCCTCGCGCCTCCAACACCAGCCGACCATAATCCTCGGGATGCTTGCATGCAAACGAGTACATCATGTCAAGCGCCAGCATGCCTGGCGGAGTCTTCTCTTTAAAGTCTTGCATTGGGTTGATGTCATTCTGGAAGCCCAGCCGTTTGTGCTCCTCTGCAAACTTGCCCTTGTTGTGCACGGCCACTGTGGTCGCGTTCAACCCAGGGCTGGACATGACATCGCCCCTGCTTTCAAACGCCACCTTTCGCAGCTCCTTGATCTTCTCGACGGCTTTCTGGCCCTGGGACTCCACCTGGGTGTACATCCGCTCCTCCAGCAGGTTGAGCAGCAGAGCTTGCAGCACATACAGCTGATGCTCCATCTCCCGACTGGGGCGCTTTTTAATGATGCAGTCAACAATGCGACGCCGAGTCTGCCGCTCTTCCATGACCTGCTTCATCTTGCGCTTCTTGGCACGGTCTCCGAGTCGGAAGAGGGCGTTGAACAGGGCAAGTGCACTCTGCTGCACCAGTGGATCATCTGCTTGTATGAAGTTGAGCAGACTGGACAGGGAGATGGACGATTCAGCCGCCTCATACTTTGCCGGCGTCATGACAAGGCTCTCAAGCAGCGTCAGACAGCAGACCTGCGTCCGCTCATCCTGCTTCATGGCCAGCATTGTCTTCTCCGTGTCAATATTGGCGGCAACCTGTGCAATGAACGCCGGTGTGAGCGCCTCATCCTCCCAGCTGAAGAGATCTTCATGCTTCATGATCTCATGGAAGGTGAGCACTGCCACGGACACCATCTGAGCACTGGCAGCCTCATCTTCCGACACAATGGCAACGAGTTTGTTGATGCCGCGTGCACGGACAATCTCCTCGGAGACTGCCGGATCTGCAGCCTCCGCCTCCAGCGCTCGGAGACACAAGAGCCTCCCTTGTGGATCCCCATCCAGCTTGACCATGAGATCGGCCACGACCTTCCTCGGCGACTGCATGAACTTGAGCACGGACCCGTTCCTGATGTCCGCCTTGTTCCTCTCCGTGACGTAGTGCTTGTTTGCCTTGGCAGCCTCGAACTTGAGCGCGTAGTCCTCGGGCTGTCCGGGCAGCTTCCAGAGCGAGACGAGCTGTGTCATGACTGAGGCGAGGTCTGCTGACCGGGAGAACTGCATGAGGTGGTTTGTGGGTGCGTTGGAGGAGCTGGAGGGGCCGGAGACTGCGTTTGTGATGGCGATGCGGACAGTCTCCTCCTCCACGGAGGAGGAGGATGGGCTGGTGGATGAGGGCGGGGGAGTCATGGCTGCGATGGGGCTCGTCACAGGCATTCTTCTAGCTCTGTTATGATAAGAGCCGAGTTAACGAGCACTTCCTGCTGAGCGAAGTTGACATATATTTATTTTATATGAAGTGTAAAATCAGAGGAAAATCATAAATGGTTCAGAGGGCCAGAATTCAAAATGGGGCAAGTGCCGTTCGTAGTACGTAGGGTCAAAATTAGCATTTAGAGATTTAATTTTTTTCATATTTTAATGCATTTATAGATAGTTCATGATATTGCCTCTCCAATCTTTTTTTGACTTTTCTACCTAAATTATAAAATGTACTGAGAGCCTGTCAAAAATGGCTCAACTTAGTGCTAAATTGCCTGACCCAACTTATTGTGTCATTAATGGATATTTTCTCTTGATACACCAACCCTGCGGGGGCCTTAGCCCTGCGGGGCTCCTAACCTATTCCTGGGACATTCCCTAGCCCTGCGGGGTCGCGAAAATTAGTACATAAGCTACATGAGTATCACAAACGGAACTTAAGACTTCAAAATTAGCTGTCAATGCCTGACATCATTGTCATGTATCATAGTTTGCATTAGAATTATTTTATTCTAAAGTATTCAGAAAGACACCTTCTATTCTTAAACTCATTGAAGTTAAAATTAGAACATGTTAACAAAATATGAGTTGCCGGCCATTTAAGAGACAGACATTTATTTTATCTTCGATTTATGAATCTGGAGTGTGTTTCTGACTCTATTCTCTCGGCTTGCTCCGCTGAGCTCAGAGGAGAGGAGAGACGGAGAGGAGAGAAGAGCGCGAGCGCACGAGCTCAGCAGTCCATTGAAGTAGAAGTGCAAGTGGCTGTGGATCCGTTTTGTAGGTCGATGGCTGAGTCAGAAATTCAAACCGTTGGAGGAAAAGAAAAGAGAAGGAACGAAAACGACGCTTTTCTTTGCAAAAGGAACAAGGGAAAAGGGCGTGAAAGACGCTTAATTAGCCCTCATTAAGTCATTCATTAGACACCCAGAGACTGAAGGCGGCATCATGAGGCCCGTGTAAGTATTAAATTAACGTTCAACTCTGGGGAAAAGTGTAAAATGAGGGGTTTAACCTTCTTTCAGCATGTCTGTGGGCAGGACTGTTAAGCTTTTTAAAGTGTACTTTTATGTAATTGCCGTTATTATCTGTTTTCAGCCGCGGCAAGACCCCTTCCCGCACCCCGGCCTCCTCCAAACTGTCGCACCGCTTCGCCCGCTTCGGCCACGAGCCGTCCGCCTCCGAGGAAGTTTCCGTCTACTGCAGAGTGCGACCGCTCGACGACACCGCAGCATCGGACACTTCCTCCGCCTCCGACTCCTCCGAGGCTCCCAAATGCATCCACGTGCCCGACTCCCAGACGGTGCAGCTGGTGCCTCCGAGCCGCTCCCGTTACTACTCCACCTGCCGCGGCATGCAGTACTCGTTCAAGGGCGTGTTTGACGAGGCGTCGACGCAGCAGGAGGTGTTTGCGTCGGCGGGATTGCCGCTCGTCAGGGATCTGCTGCAGGGCAAGAACGGGCTGCTATTCACTTACGGGGTCACGGGATCCGGCAAGACGCACACCATGCAGGTAAAGAATAGATTTAAAGTTGATGTTAAAAGAGTCAAAGACTCAAAGGAATGTAAAACTCGGTCAAGAACTTCTTGGTGGTATATGTTTTGTGTTGTTACAAAGCCTTATTCAGTGTTTATTGTGTAGAAATTATAGGCATTATAATCTTTAATTATCAACCGCTCATTATGTTATAAGTGCATGCAATTCTTACAAATGTTCTTTCAACGTGTTTCCTTCTATTTTCAGGGTTCTCTTGAGGACGGCGGCGTCATGACCCGCGCCATCGACGTACTCTTCAACTCCATTGGCCAGTATCAGGTTGGCCGCAAGCTGCTCCTTGTCGCCGACCGTTCCAACGGCTTTGAGGTCCAGACTGAGGAGGACGCCAAGATCAGGCAGCAGCAGGAGATGATCCAGAACTCGAAACACAGCGCTCGGAACAACACATCCAACCCAAAGCTGAGTGGACGCACGATGGACGGCACAACTGTGGAGGCTGGTGTCAACCCTGACAGGCGCTATGCGGTCTTTGTCTCCTACGTGGAGATCTACAACAAGTACGTGTATGACCTGCTGGATGAGTCCAGGAACCAGCAAGGCAAGCCCAACTTCACCTCCAAGAACATCATTGAGGACAACTATGGCAGCATGTATGTGCACGATGCCAAGGAGGTCGAGGTGCGGTCTGCTGATGAGGCGCTGGAGGCGTTCTACCGTGGACAGAAGCGTCGGCGTATTGCAGAGACTCAGCTCAACCACCAGTCCAGCCGCTCCCACAGTGTGTTCAACATCAGGCTGGTGTGCGTGGCGACCAAGGATGAGCGCAACATGGACATTGACGTGGAGGGTCAGTTGCTGATCAGCCAGCTGGCGCTTGTCGATCTGGCGGGCAGTGAGCGCACGAGCCGCACCGGCAACGTTGGAGATCGTCTCCGTGAGGCTGGCAACATCAACAACTCACTCATGAACCTGCGCATGTGCCTGGAGAAGCTGCGTGAGCAGCAGCGCACTGGCAAGGCGCAGTCTGTGCCGTACCGCAATGACAAGATGACGCATCTCTTCCGCAACTACTTTGAGGGCATTGGCGCGGTCAAGATGATCGTCTGCGTCAACCCCCGCATTGCAGACTATGACGAGACCACAAATGTGCTCAACTTTGCCGAGATGGCTCAGGAGATCGAGATTGAGCGCGTGGATCTGGCCGAGCGTGACCTGGCGTTGACCACTCCGGCCAGGGCCAGGGCGAACCAGGCGTATCAGGAGGCACTTTCTCGCGCTGCAACCACGGCAGACCCAAGCAGGCTCAACCCCGAGTATGCGCCCATCTACAGTCTGGGTCCCGCATGGCCCACCCTGGATGACAGCGCATTTGACGATGATGATGGAGAGGCGCTGATTGCTCTTGACCGATACCTGGACCAGAGGATTGCTACAAGGAACACGCTTGCGGATGACAACACGGAGAAATGTAAGATTAAAGTAGTTTCATTCAAAACTTTTTTTTACTATCTGTATTAATATAAGTTGGCCACAAAGCAGTTTAAAAAACTTACACCACCATCAATTAGTTTTATATTGAATGCCCATTTCAGCCAACCTCTTCCGCCAGCGCCTTGTGGAGACCGAGACTGAGCTGACCCTCCTCCGCAAGGAGAACCAGCAGCTGAAGGCCGGCTGGGACGGCGAGAAGCGCAGGGTGCGAGACCTTGAGAACAGGCTTGTCAACGCCGAGTCTGCCAACACCAGTCTGCAGAGGCGTGTCGAGGCCTACACAGAGGCGAAAGTTGTGCTGGAGAATGAGGTAAGTTAGCCTAGAATAAAGGTCTAATATCTGACAATATGCCCAGAATGAATATTTGGATACAATTTCTTTGATGCTTCTGCATGCAAAGGGGACTAAACGTTCAGTAATTTTTGGACTCCAGTCAACGAGATCCACTAATTCTAACTCCCGAGTAATTATTAGTGAATCTCATTGACTCCAGTAAATTCCTTTCCTGGGAACAACAGGCTACTTACAGCATTATTTAACTTCCATTTTTTTCTTTTTTTTTCCCAGCTCGATGACAAGGAGATCCAGCTCCACGAGCAGAAGAAGAAGGCAACCAAGAGCATGCACAAGCTCAAGACCCAGCTCTCCCAGGAGCACAACCAGCGGCGGAAGCGCAGCCATGATCAGCCCCATATTGGCGAGGATGAGGTTGACCACCCTCACGGCAACAGGAGGCAGAGCGTGGCTGAGCAGCTCGGAGGAGTTGGGTCCAGGATTGCCGCGATGGAGGCCAAGATCTCGTCCAAGAGGATCAGACACTGAGGATGCAATAGCAGCGTCATTCATATTATATTAGGACTGATTTATTGGAAGACAGAGAAAGGAAAATTGGAGCCGTTGTATATTTTGAGAAAGAAACTATCGTACCGTGTATTTAACTACCAAGGCAGCAAAAGGTTGAAACACGGAAGGATGCAATTTTAGCAGCGTCATTCACATAATAAACCTGATTTATTTGAGACAAATTAGAACATTTCAACACGATTGCATAATATATCAAGACTTGGAAAATATTGCCTTCTGTATATAACTTGTAAGGCTGCCACCAGCAATGTTTGAAAATAAAATAAATATTTCACACATAAATATGAAAAACGACCATTTTAATTTATTTACTGTGCCTTAGTTTCTGTTTGTTTGAGGCTGTGTCTACATTAGAATCTCATGATTAGATTAAAAGCTAGGAATATATTCTTTGTACAGTAGTAAAAAAGGAGGAATAATTAGAGGATTCCCTTAGATAAAACTTTATTAAGTACATGAGGATTCCGAAAAATTCCGGAATCAAGAATTTTCGGAATTGAGCGACCTCAATTCCGGAATTTGCCATACATAAGCTTTTACCAAATAAATAAGGCCCTATATATCAAACAAACAACAATAGCAATGTAAAAGTCGATATTATAGGCTCAGGACTGGTATGGTAGTATAGTAGTACTTAAAATAAATTAATGGCCGGGTTTCTTTCTACTTTACTTACGATTATAATTCTTATATAACAATGCAATATTACTTTTAAAGTAACAAAAGGGATGTTTTCTCACAACTGCCTTAATCTCAGAGATAGATATACCCCAGTATATAAATAAATGCCAATATTTAAAGGAAACAAATAGCTAAAATGAATCAGTAGTAAAATTGTGCAACAGCTTTGTTTTAAATGTCACTTTAACCTTGATTTGGCACCTTTTACTTAATGAACTTATGTAGTACGGAATTCCGGAATTCCGAAACCCAATTCCGGAATTGATTCCGACATCTCAATTCCGGAATTCCGATTTAATGCCCTAACAGTCATATAGCCGAATAATATTCTTGTAAAGGAGAATATTTTTTTTTTTTTAACTATTGAAGGAGAATATTATTCTTGCGAAGGAGAATCATTATTCCTTGAACGGTCGTGCTAGCAGGAAAAAAGGAAGGAATAAAAAGCTAATACTTACTAGTTTATGCCAGTGTAGACACGGTCTGAAGTAGCCAGAAGCCGGGTTTTGTTCTCCTTTTTTCATGCTAATCGCGCGGTTATTCGTGTTTGAAACGTTGACGGTAGTAATTAAAAAGTCTACAGTAAACTTGTTATCCATTGAACTCTGGTAGTAATAAGTTATTACTACTGTCTCGAGTCCTGCGGCCTGTTCTTAAAAAGAAAAATGGTTGAAAAATTGGCAGAGTTGTCAGCTAGCCAGATAATACAACCCTAATTTCAACCTTAAAGCCACTTCCGGTTGTGTCTTATTTTTTAAAAATCGGCCATTGACAACATAATAATAATTACATTGCTACTGTCTACAGTACTCACTACTGTCGAGAGTCCCCCGTTGAATCGTCAGAACCCTACAAAAGTTTTCTCGATGCAAAAGTTCGCCGCCTTAAAAACCGCAAGAAATCTAGTATACCTGTAAAACAACCGTTTATCAAAACATTGATGCAAGTTCTAGCTAGTTTTATACAGAGATCAATCCAGTACCTACTGTATTAATCTCTGGTTTTACACAACATATGAAGAAAGAATAAAGTCAATTTTAGGCATGAATCATGGTAGTTTTATTCTTCTTTTCAACTAATTAGGTTCACGTCGGTAGTCTAAGTAACATCTAACAAAATGCAAACCCTCCAAAATTCTTGGGGCTCATATCAAGCATGTAAAACGAGAACTCTCGAGAGTATCATCATAATTCTGTCGGCATTAAATTGTACATATTAAATTTTTCACATCCAAGACCACTCGGGTCAAATTCTTCTTTACAATATTAATTATTACCCTTCAAAAGAAACAATTTAAATACTTTCAAATTATTTCCTTTAACAGAAATTCTCATATAAATTCTTGGGTCAGAAAATGGACCAGAAAGCACAATATTTAGCATCATTCTTCTCACTAATTCATAAAATACAGCACAAAATTAAGGTTAGGATTATAAACTGATTATCTGTGGAGAACCTTCAAATGGTCCGGTTAATGGTATTTTAAATTATTCTTACACGATGGGGCCTTAATTGAGATTTGCTTTCTTGATTTTGTTCAGATAATGGGAAGCTTGCAGTAATATTGTCTATTGAAATGTGTGGATTTTCTTGATTCTGTTTAGATGGAAAAGTATTGCAGTAAAAAAATTGTGTTTTTTATCAGCGTAACTATTGTACTATTGTAAAATGTGGGTCAGTTCTTTCATGATTGAATTCGGGGTTCTGTGTCAAACTATTAATATTGTGTATCGTTGCAAATCGTAAGACCCCAAATTTGTAAAATAGCGTTAAATCCTCGCTATGTCATCATCACCTTGGCCATCCTAGTGGTTGTTGTTCTCGTCCACGTTGTCCGCAATCTCGATCACCCTGCCCGGGGTCATCTCAACGATGTGAGCGCGCCCGTTGTTGTACCTGGCGACAGTAGTGCGCAGGTGGGCAGGGACCTCCAGGCCCTCGACCACCCTGTCTCCGAACAACTCCCTCACGTTCAGCTGCGTGTTGGGCGGGCCCATGCGAGTGAACGGCCTGCCAGGTCCTCCCGGCCTCACAGGGGGCGGCGGCGGCCTGCGGACGGCGCCACCCACGGCCCTGTCGCAGCCTCCCCTGAAGTGGTTCGCTGCCGGCGGCGCCTCTCCCCACGGCGTGTCGGGCGGGGTCAGCTGCATCGGGCTGACGTTGTTGCTCTTGCCGTCGGTGCTGCCGTAGCCGCTGCTCCCGGGGCCGGAGCCGAGGCTGAGCATGGACATGGGCGCGGACGGCGGGACGGAGCCGTGGTTGTTGTTGTTGAAGTAGCGTGGCGGCGGCTGGAAGCGGTGACGCTGCTGCTGGCGCTCCTCTTCGCGGGCGCGGGCCTCGTAGCGTTCGAGGTCCTCCTGGTCCCAGGCGTGGCGGCCCTCGCCGATGTAGCCAACTCCGCGAGGGACGGGGAATGGTCTCATGGGCCTGTTAAGAGAAAGAGAAGGTTAATGTCGGCTTTTGGACACCCAATAAGTAAGACTCGTACCTGAAGCCTCCGTGGAAGATGCTCGTCGCCTGCGCGGTCCTCGGCGGCTTCCCAACGCTCGTCCTCATCTTCTTGAGCACGGTGATGCTCGCCAGCCTCTCGTGGAAGGCGTCGCCCTTGTTCCTCGGGCAGTACTTGAGGGTGTGCGCCACGGTTCCGGTCGCGCCGCAGATGGGGCACGCGTAAGCGCTCAGCACGGGGCACACCACCTGGCCCGCGTCGTCCTTGCACGTGTGCGACATGTAGTACGTCTCGTCCTCGCCGTTGTTCTGGCAGAACACGCAGTGGGTGTACAGGACCTGAAACAACCAAGTAGACAGATATAGTCTTGAAATCACTTTGATTTTGTTTAATAAACGCTAGAATCTCGTGCGGCATGTTACTTTTCAACATTTCTTAATAGTCACTACTTAAAACTATAGCTTTGGCGATCTTTTGCATACAATAACTACGTTTTGCAAGCTTGAAACGATTAAATGAAGAAGAGCTGGTCCACAGATATCTAAAACATCTACTCACCTTCTGCTTTGGCCTCCTGACTGGCAGGAACGGCGGCGGCGCGTTCGCCATGGCGGCGTTGGAGGTCATCGACCCGGTGGTGGAGCGCGGCGTGGACGACCGATCCAGCATCAGAGACTGACCGTCGTCGTCATCATGGACGTGGAACAAGGGGCGCGAGATGGTCCGGTACTGGGTGGGAGGCATGGTCCGGTACTGGCTGGGAGGACGGCCAGTCCTGGGAGGGGTCGGAGGCAGCGACTGGAACATGGAGCCGCCCTGGAAGTAATAATTATGCGTTAAACGGGTTCTAGTAACATTTAATTAAGACTTTTCTACCTCCTTGTCGCTGATGTTGATGGTGGTGTTGTCGTCGTAGACGGGCTCCGCGCGCACGAGGTCCTTGCGCCCGCTCATCCTGCTGCTGTCGAGTCAATCTGGCCGGCGGGAAACTGATTAAAAGCCGGGGGGAAAGTGATGACGGAACGGTCTTCGTGGCTCTTGATGCGCTCGAGTTCAGACCGGAAGTGAGGGGAATCGGCGAAAAAAGTGCAGGAAAAAGGAAGAAGAGAAGACTGAGCGGAAGGGAAAAGGACGCAAAAACTGAGTGTAAATCAGTGACGCAAATACTGAGCTCCTTGGCCTGATTAGCACTGAAGGGAGAATGCGTCATACGCTCATTCTTTTTGATCCATTTCCGGTGAGGATTTCCGCGTCAGATTGGGGGAAAAGGAAGACTGAGGCCTGGGCGGAGTTTGGAGCGTGACGCAATGTCAAGGCCAAGTCCTTGGCCAAGTCTCAAGGTCGAAAAAGGAAAATTTTCGTCGCGGTGCTAATTTAGCTTTTACAGTGAAAATGGTCATATTTAGAAGTATAACACAAGTGTGAATATAGAATATCTTCTATATTAATATAGAAGATATTCTATATTCACACTTGTGTTAGATTCAAGGAGGCTTAAGTAACGATGGGGATACGCATATTCTAGTTAATGTGTACGTTTTCTGACCATATAATAACATTCATCATGCGCTACCATAGAAACACACACCCAATATTGGATATAATTCGCTACACTTTCTTTGGGCTGATAACATCATTCCGAAATTAAATTTCTTTTTATTAATCTGTTACAACGCAGCACATAATAGGGTCATATAACATTTTCATTGGTCTAACAAAATATGTTTAAAACACCTCCTCAATCAATCAAATTTTCCTCCTTATTACTCTTTTTATCATCGTCATCATCATCCTTTTTATCGTCATCTTCCTTATCACTCTTCTCCTCCCCGGAATCGCTCTTCTTATCATCATCATCGTCATCACTGCTCTCCCCGTCTTCTTCCTCCTCCTCGTCCCCTAACTGCTTCTCCATCTCATCCGCCGCCTGCTCCAACTCCTCCGGCTCATGCTCCTCCTTCTCCGTCAACACCGTGTTCACAGACTT
>LR142433.1:0-10488 GCA_900659605.1 Tisbe holothuriae | reverse complement strand
CGGCAAACAACATCCTACTTTTTGCCGTGATTACCCACATACGTATTGCAATTTATATTGCACTAAGCTTTTGCTTTGGGTTTCCAATATTCTTCTCTAATGTGTTACAGGTTGTACAAACTGGCTAAATCTTAATAAACCAGAACGAATACCGGTGCTGTGTATTGTAAATTAAATCACGAAAGCATGCCCCACATGCACCATTTTACGTACGTATAATGCAACCATAAATATGTGCTGGTATGCAAAGTATGCGTGCAGTAAATATTTGGGTAATGTAGTTCTGCAAATATAGCGCATAAGGAAGGGTAGATAGGTAATTAGATTGGTTACATACCCTATAATCAGCTTAAGAAAAGCACATTAAGAATGTTTTTAGAATGTAAGTACATACGTATATGTTATTTTCATCCTATATTTTCCAATCTAACATGACTAGATATTGGTTTTTTAATCTATACAATATCAATCAAAAGCATACCCAGAGCAGAGATCAGATTTAATCCGAGGAAAGTTCTCGAAACATGATCAGTTCATCATATATCCGTTTGACTGAAATGAGATATCTTGTGGCACAATGGTATGAACTTGTATTAAATTATATTTCGGGTAGGTTCCCTAGAGACGTGAAACGAAGTTGGGCTCAGATAGCTTATAAAAGCTAATATAGATATGATTTGTAAAATTTGTAAAGTACTTTTCTGTGTAGCATTGTACGTCTATTTGATTACAATTCTCGAGAACTAATAATATTATGTCTCGGTGTCATTTTCAATAATTATATTTCGATATAATACCATTGTGTTATTGTATCATTCATGTTCCAATATCGGAGTAAATAATCCAATAACATACACTTACAATTAATTATAACAGGCAATAGTTTCTATACTGTAGACAATAAAATGATAAAACACTTAACATGTTAAAAAGCACTTTCCATCTGTCAAAATTGGACAAGGTCAAAGCGTTAAAAGAGTTGTTAAAATCTCTCAACCACTATAAATGTCTAGAAACAATCATTTATCATTTGTCTTGTATGATTCACTTAGAAGCAAAAAATTTCTCACTCCCAGTCCCAGATCATACATAAAAGTTATAAAAGTTTGATCCCTATAATTTAATGTGATCATAGTGATTGTTCATTTACAGTTCTATTTCTGATGTTTAAATATTAATGTTACATAATGTAATATTAATGTCAGGTATGCTTCTAATGATGACTTCAAAACATATGCCAAAGAGACCCCCGGCGGATTTCCGGAATGAATAGCCCGCATCTTTTATTCTACATTAATCTGGCATTTCTCTGTCTCTGTGTGGGTTTCTTGCTATATGCTGTCCCTATAGCAGTTCATGAATTATAAATTATACTTAATACCCTTCAAGATTATTGATGAGCAGCTCTATTAATTTTATATTTGACGGTATCAGAATTCTTGCCTGTGCAGATGACCCAACTAAGTAAGTCGATTAGTACATATGTATACAAATTTTATGGATTGTCCTAGTATACCACCTATGATATACCAATTAATGGACTGTGTTCAAGAAGCATCAAACCAATTTTAGTTCAATACTTTAAGTTTAATAAAACTGTAAAACAAGACGCTTCCACATTCCTTCTCTACTGATCTAAATACATCCCCTCCAAACTCCAAACGTCATTAATCCTCTTAACATCCAAAGTTACCTTGTCGTCCAACAGTGACTTCTTCTTCGTCTTCATGTTCGATTCCAGAGATGGCTCGAGAACACGCCATGGCCAAGATGATTAGAGAGATTAGGGATGACATTTTTATACTAGGAATACTTGTTGGAAGTTGTATATAAATGTTGCTGGTTAGTAGTTCATGTATCACAATAGTTTTAGGTCACAAATACACATTAAACACTGGAAAGAACTGTATAATCTGACAATATAAAACAAAACCTTAGAGGGGTAAAAACTACTACAAAACCTGACAAACACACTCGTTTTTCAGTCCTGCTGCCAGCAACAGTGGCACCCACAGTGGCACTATAATAGAGTTTATTATATTCGTTGCCGTGCCACAACCAGCTCCACAACACGCCACAACCCCAACGCGAGTGCGACAAATCGCGGGCCCCCGAGACAGCCGGCCTCCGGGAGAGAGAGAGAGAGAGAGAGAGAGAGAGAGAGAGAGAGCTGGCCTCGTTACGGGCAGGCGTGTTCGGTTTGGAGAGAGTAGGAGAGACAAGTAGAGACAGAGAAAGCCGCCAAGGTATATGGAAGCAACTGGTAGCTAAAACGCTAAAGGCCATGTACAAAGTGATGTAGCCAATTCAGTTAGAACGCTACGATATATTCTGTCTACGTTCTACATTTGCGCAGTTGAAGGCTGATTGAACGGTTACACATAGAACGTGGTAGAATTGAGAAGAAATATATAAGGCGGCCCCGTTTGGCCTTTCTTCTCCGACGCCAAAAGCAAACAATAGCCCCCCAGAAAACAAAAGAGCGTTAATTTGATTTGTGGTCGATTATATGAAAAGGCACACACACCATAAAAGGATGAAGCAACTAATGGATCCTTGCTGTTGCTCTTTGAAAGGATATATGAAAAAATGAATGATCTATTGTGTCTATATTTCGATCAAAAATGTGCGCTAGCCACAAATCAAATTTTAGCCGCTTTTGGAACCCCAAAAAGTGTGTGTTGAAAATTGCACTTAAAGAATGGGGAGTGAGTGAGTGAGTGAGAGAGAGAGAGAGAGAGAGAGAGAGAGAGAGAAACATTCTCTTTGAACACCATGACCAAAGTGCACAAAACCGAATTTCGATGCATTGGTTAAAGGGATGCATAACGCCTTGAGTAGGGTTCCCAATCCTCTGCTTCTAGAACGCTTTTAAGTTTGGTATTACACAATACCGAGCGAGTCATTCATTGCTAGACTTTCTACTTATTGAGCTGGTGTGTGGGTGTAAGGCGTACGTAAGGGTATAATTGTTAGTAGAAGTGGTTTGGAAACCGCAAGGGTATCGTTTTGTTTTATAAGAAGATTTACAGCTAACTGATGACGTTAGTTTGTAACCAAGTTCAGTGATAATTACTTACTTACTAATAGTACATGCCATATATGAGTGGGTGACTTAATAATATGAGATAATTTGGCATTATTTTGCATCAACTGAACCTATTCTCCATATTTCCACCGGGGTAAGTAAATTAACAACATCAAAGAAGAATCCTTTCCTTTCAAGAACATGATTATCGAGGCCAAGAAACAATAGAAAGTAAAACTATCGTGCTATTCCTGGAAGAATTACCGAGAACAGGAACCATTTTGAAAGGTACAATCTGGCTGATAATATTATAGAGAGTAAATTACAGAGCGAAGAAAAGCGTAGACGTGTGCATTACTGACTGTAGTAATCCGAAGACTGTCTAATTACAGTAAATTACACTAAGTTCTGGCTGAACCCGTTATCACAAGGCTAGAATCAGCTCCAACCAAAACTGCTCGCCCTGTTATGTAACATAATGTTTATGCCCTGACAAGTATGGGGGTTCTTCATTCTACTCAGGCTTACATGTATTACGTCAGGGTGTCCCACTTTTGTCCCTGGATACAAAATATGTTTACTGGGTGTGGCAGTACGTTTGCCATAAATGTTGGTTGTATAGATGATAAATTTACATTTGAAAAAGGGAGTTTTACTTTTTCAAGATTTTTTTGATATGATGGTTACTGTTATTTAGTTATTCTCTTTGTTGTTATGTTATTGAACAATCTGGAATAACTAAACCATAATCATACTGATAAGTTTCACTATGCTTGACAAACTAAGGTTCGATGTAAATCACCGCCCAATATTTGATTTATCATCAGCATGGCTCTAAGAACATGAAAATTGATAAATGTTTCGTTACTTTTTCTGTTAGATTACACTTATAAAGCCCCACCCTGTACCTGTCCCCCTTTCGCATACACTCCGTCAACGTCCTCTTCCATAATAATCTTATCTTTCTCACAGCCCCACAACAGTTTCCCCTTTCTTCCATGCCATTAACAGCTCTTTTACTACAGCAGAATGATATGCAACATTGTGTGCATTGTTCCTGGATATAATAATGCATACCGGGGTTGTCTATGGTTCAAAATAGGGTTACGAAGTATGCAGATTTCCATACTACACAGAAAATGTGTCACTTTTAACTGTGCTAGGAAGGCTAACAGAGGAATAATATTTTTGTCTAAAGAACTCTGAGCTTCCACATAGAAAGCACCGTCAGGTAAATTGCTTCTCTAGTTAATAATAACCAATGCAATGTAATAAATGTATGCATAACAATGAAAACGTACTTGTACATAATGCTTTAAATTATATCCAATTTAGAATATATTACGTACTGCAGTATGATTGCTTATCTTAAAGTGCTATAAAACCCATACACCGCATATTCTAACGCCCATGGGAACACTATCGCATACATTAGGATACCTTCATTACCCTACTGGAAAGTGTTTTATATGTATGCAAACTAATATTCCTGTCGGGAATACGCCTTAATGCTCACAAGAATGATGAAGCACAAAATTGGTGTGCATAGGAAATGCGCTTTTAATTGAGCTATTACATTCCCAGAAAGGCATACCGCCATACTGGAACTTTACGTTGACTACTATTTCTAGCTTTACAATAAAACTTTACTTCTTTCAAGCTGTAAACTAACTCTGTATAAAGTGAGCTATTTTTGCTGAAACATTGACAAAATCTAGAGCGCAGAAGGGGAAAAAGAATGAATGACTTTTTTTTTCAAGAGCGAGAGAGAGAATCTAGCTCCGGGTCCTTTCTATATAGCTTCAGAAAAGCGCCTTGAAAGCATACCATGCTACTGAACGTACCTTTGAAGGTGTAAAAGCATGAGATACAATAATTGAGTGGAGGGAACTGCGTTTCAATATATGGCTTAATCATGCATTCATTCATTATATCTGCTTTGGTGCATGGAATTGAGTTATTTTTGGCATTTATTAATTAATGATATTGAATATCCTGTTCCGTGGAAAGGGATATTTTATGAATATATATATAAATTTATTTATGTATCCTCCTAATTGATATGCTTAAAATTTTTATAAGGAGCCCTACTTCACGGGAGGTTAATAGAGCTTCCTTTCTTAGTTTTAGCTATATGATGAAAGTACTTTCTGAAACTAACTCTCAAGTGTACTCTATAGCATTCATTCATGAAATCATACTTTACAATGGTTGGTATTAAAATTATTAACCCGTATAACTGATAAAATTAATTAATGATGTGTCGTAACCCATAGTAAATATGATATTACAATATCTACAGTCTACTGCTCTAAACCTTTTGAATAATATCACCATTACCCATGGTGATGTTTCAGCACCCACTGTGATGCCCTAGTCACACTGTTGACAACCCCGACCCAATTCTTCACTCCCACTAATTCTTTTCGCACGAATAATAGATCATTTGGGATAAAAATAGAACAACTGACTCTTGGTGACGTCAAAACTATGTTAGAATGAGTAATGAAGGACAAAATCGTCAGAATTGTAGATAGAGACAGAGTTTCATATTATTGATAACAAGGAGGATTTTGAAGCTGGACAATCGGATATTGGGTTCTTGGTAATAATGGACAAGTACTTTGGATCCAAAATAGATTTTAGAAACATAAATATATTACTCTAAATGTTACTAATGTCTTAATTCTCAGCCCCCAATACATGATATGTGTGCCTTAATTTGTTTATAGGGACATAGTTTATTTTAAAAATACTTCAGCCAGAGCAGTTAAACTGATGGAAGTTTTCCAGTAGTAAGTTCAGTGCCCCTAATTAGCAGATTTGATATTACTATGCATTACTATTCATTGTAAACTGTAAACGTGTACATGTTAATATTGCAGAATGCTATTTTAGACCATCTCGGGTCATTTTTCAAGCTGTCTATCCGTAATCGGACCACTATTCATTCGATGTAAATGGATTAGCCTGAGCCTAAAGCTTGTCTGGTATAAGAAAGAAAGGCCGGAAATTACATTCTGTCTCAGCAGATGAATATAAGGTTAACAATCTTTTTAAGTAATGTCTGAGTTCAAATGAATGTGTGTCATTTAATCCGCTTTAATAGGAACATTAAAGTTAAATGTAATTAAATAACATACGATTACTGCCTTTCGATAAACTTATATAGTGACCGTTCAAAGTATCGGAGAAAATACCCGCAATAATACACGAACATACGTATTATCCATGCATCGAAAGAAATGTTCTATCTTTGAACATTTTTTTGCAAAACTGTGGTTATCCGATAACATGTTTTTTTTTCTTTTGTCGAAATCCATTTATTATTCGTATGCTTGTACATGATCGATTGAAAAAAGAAACATTACTGAGTCACAAAAACTCAGATTTCCCATAATATTATACGTATGCACATTTTATGTCAAATATGACTTGAGATTTTCTCAATCAATTGGTCTAGTACAATTAATATGGCGGGTCACACCAAACTCAGTGTTAACCAAAGCGTGTAAATTCAAAGGTGGGTCTGATCACGTTTAGCTCCCCTCCGAACTATTTGCAACAGCTGAAATGTGTGTTCCGAGTCATTGAGTTACTGTTGTATTAGAGTCCTTCAACGGTTCTACGTGAGCCAAATCAACCAATCACAACGCATTCCTACGTGAGCCAAGGCAGCCAATCACAAGCCTTCTAGATGTCACATGACTAAGTGCGCCAATCACAGGCCATTCTACGTGAGCCGTCCAATGCGAAATCGTGTCCCCTTCTTCCAGTGCTACTCAGACATACCTCTATTTGTACTATCTTGGTGTTAACCATGCATGTACTTGCGGTTTTTTGTTTACGTTGCTGATTAAAAGGTAATATCCTATTTTTCTTTAATCCTAGTTGTATTACGAATAGGCTAAGCCTAAGAAGAACTAATGGTTTTGGATTCCCCCATCTTTATATTATTCTTTAGCATTTAAAAGCCTCACTAATTAATTGAAACATCTCATTTACAGCCTCTCTCTCAAATTCCAACTACTTTGTATGTTAATGTACGCCTTTGCTACCATCATTTTCTACAAATAACGCCACTCTAAAAATAGAGAGCAAGATCCGAAAACTGCCTCTCTCTCTCTCTCTTCTCTCTCTCTCTCTCCCCCTCTCCCTCTCCCTCTCTCTCTCTCTCTTTCTCGCTATTGAGAGAGTAAAAAAGAATGAATGAAGCAGTTGCGTGTATAGCCGACCAAGCGACTCCCACGCATACAAGAAAGGCTTCCTTTCTAAGCCTCCTCCGTAGGACTTGAGGATAGAATGAAAAAAATACTTGTTGCTCGGCTTTGGGTTACAATATAAATTAGCTTTGGGAATGAAGGTACGAGTCTTGGATGAAGTATAAAAATGGTACGAGTGTATTAATTTAAGGCTGGATTATGTTGCCGAGGTTTGTAGCTAAATACAAGATTTTTATTAAAGATTGGCAGTTTAGGGCTTATGGTGTATTACTCGTATTTATCATGTGATTATATCTTTTAGAGGTAAAGATTTAAGGCATGTTTTAGTTCTGTGAGACGTTTTAGCGCTAGTCTTAGTACAATTACAAGTCTTTAAGATTTATTTTACTCTATTACTATACATTACATTTGACAGAGCTGAAGGTATATTAATGAAAAAATACCTCTACTCGGCTCAGATTTAATGCACCCTATTTTACATTCCTTCATTCCCTGATGCATAACGTTGGAGGGACTCAATTTTCCATGCTTCCTGAGCAGAACCTTTACTTTTTGAGCAGGTCTATTTTCGTCCATGGGCAAAAAATAGTTTGCAAACTTTTTGCTGTTGAAAGTAGCAACTTTCTTTATTAAATAGATAATCCTCTTATAACTAGCTTCATTCCAAGGCTTTTTTTCATTGGAAGACTACGTCACATAATGGTTTAGAACTTAGATGTATTTAGAAGTATCTACAGCTTATTGATTCTAAGAACACTAAAAGCTAATATCAGAGCCCCACTGTCAGTATTCCCCACTGATCTTAATATAATGTAATTTTGTTAAGTTCTTATGAAGTAAATAACTTATTAACATATTTGACACATATAATCCGGATAACCTACAAAATTCAAATTAATAAAAATTACCTTAGAATCCCTGACCGAAATTTGTTGCTTATAAAGCAATAATGTAAAAATTGCCTTTTAACCGTAGACTACATGCTTATTAAATCATTGACTCACCGATATACCCCTGATCCTCCTCGTCATACGTCTCCTGCACCTGTGGCGGCCCCTCCCCCTCCTGCCGCCAGCTCTGCGTCCACACCCTCGACTGCCCCATGCCAGCGGCCCCGGCGTGCGCCGTCAAGCACACGCCCGCGACCGCAACCACTGTCCATAGTGTCAAGCGTCTTGTTGTCCGTCTGGAAAGTAATTAGATGGATAATTAAACTGCATCTCTTTGATATAAAGGTATTTTACATTATTCTATGTATGGTACATATTCCTTAGTTCCTACTACATGACATTGCTACTGCATATCTTCTATATACATGTAGAAGACTAATTTACTGGAGGACAGTGGGCAATTTTTCTCACAACTCCATGCATATAAAATGACACTTAAAGTTCCTCACCCTGTAGTGTATTTATAGAATTGATGTTGCTGTAGTTGTTGATGAGTTGTTGTTGTTGTTCTCCCGTCTATGCCTTTCTCTACTTTTTCTTCTTCTTCTTGTTCTTCATGCTGGCCAGCTGCTGCTGCCGTCGTCATTCTCTGCTGGTCCTCCTGCGACGCCAAGACTCTGCATAGCCACCGGTGTCAAACCCTAGAAACAGATATTTTAATTGTATTTTGGCAAAGTTATGCAATTTAAGTAATATAATGTAATGAACAAACAGGAGACACCAAGCATAATTATATTTGGTCAAGGTCGGTGCTGCTCATATTGTTCTAAAACAATGTGTACTAGTTACCTCCAGTTTCAATTAAATTATAGTTGTTCCCATATACAAGTAGTTTTTAAACATATTTTACTAGTGATTCCTTATTGTATATTTTGGGCACTACCATTCGGTTCATTCTCTAGGACACCAAATTCACAAATTTTCATCATCATGCCGCAGGTGGGATTTGAACCCACAACTTTCTGGGTCGGAGTTGAGCGACTTGCGAATATGGCTACCACGGCCCCCATAAAAGTAGTTATTTTTTAAACAAAGTTACGGCTATTAACATCTCTCAAAAAGTAATCTTGTAATGTAATATTATTACCTTCAACCCCCCAGCCGCTTTTGACGGCGACACGGGGGCCTTTGGGGCTTTGATTGGACGGACGGCGGCGAGCGCAGTAGTAGCCTAGGGATCGTCTAGGCCACACCGCCGGACGCTGCCATGGTCCAGAAAACCTGAAAAAGGAAAGCAAATACTGTTATATGTTCGTCATAGTTTGTTTAATTTTACAAAACTAAACACGGCAAGTAATAATGATCGCAGAAAGTATAAATTGTTAACGTCCTGGTTAATAGAGTCAAGTTTCAGCTGGCCGGTACTATTTAATGATTTTAATCTAACCTTGAAGCTAGGGTATCCAGAGATGGTCGTTTTTCGATATCGACTATGAGCGGACGTGGTCGACCACAGTCGACTATATATCGACCATACTTTTTCAATATTCATAACATAAAAGTAAATAATTCAAAATTGGGCATTTTTAGCCATATGTTCGGTAATTTATATAATATAATGTACATTTAGTACTAAATGCAAAGCAAGAATATAAAGACCTTAAATGTATATTATATTTAATATAATATATTCCACTATAAAAGTGTAAAGGAGATTTAGAAATGTACATAATATATGAAAATCCGGAAAATAGAAACAATTAAATATTATAAATTACACAGTCTAATTAATGCACGTAATTTTCTATCATATGTAGTTCTATATTATACAGTAATATCAAATTTAACAATTACTTAAAAATATTATTTTGTTTTATTAACTCTTTATTAAAATGTATAAAAAAATAATGTGTACGTTATGAATTATGTAGGATAATGCATAAGTTTACTTTTAAAACTAGCATGAGTAGCATCAATCTACAGTATATTTAAAAATGTACTGCAATACATTAATAGGTTTAAAGCTAAAATCACATTTTGACCATATTCCAGGATTTACCAAATTGGTCCATGGTAGCATACAAGACTGATTACAAGTTAATCATCTTAATGTTACAATGATACTTACCTAAATTATTTTCTTCTGGCATAATATATACGTACTAGTATAGTCCTTTTAAGAATATATTGTAAATATGCCATAATATTAAATATTTAAGCACAATTCGTATTTTACATATTTATGTTATAAAACCGGACTTTCCATGGTCGATATATAGTCGAATTGTGGTCGATCTGCCATAGTCGATATATAGTCGATAGTCGTCCGACTATGTAGTCGACCACC
>LR142431.1:0-10472 GCA_900659605.1 Tisbe holothuriae | reverse complement strand
CCCCCCCCCCCCCCCCCCCCCCCCCCCCCCCCCCCCCCCCCCCTTTTTTTTTCAAGCAGAAGACGGCATACGAGATTTACTCAATAAATCAAAAATGTGCGGCGCTCCCAATGCTTATAAGACGACGACGACGTCCTTCCAGAATCTCTAAAAACTTTCTCTGTTTGCTCAGGCCTCGAAGAAGAAAATTCCTCTTTTCAGTCTCTCCCTCGTCTCTAGGGCACCCTACTCGGATTTACTTTTACTATTTTTGCAAAGTCGATTTCGTGTGGGTCCAACGGAAGAGAAGACGTTGGTATTGCAAGGTAGCCGCTTGGATTGCTTGTCCTTGGGCTGCAGAGTCAAGAATGGATCAACAAGGGGATGGCTACAAATTGTATGCTGCTTAAAGGGACGGAAAGGAGAGTAGGAGGAAAAGGACCTTAGAGTACATTTGTTGTAAGTAAAATGTACTGTACTTTACGAGGTGATAAAGTCTTTCATGCAAAAACTGTCTCATTAAATGCTTCATTTAACGTAACTCTTTCTTCCTGTAGTATTGTTTGTGACCGTACTCCGGGCATTAAATTGTGTCAGTCTCTTAGCTGCAATGTTTTAGTGTCAACTAAGAAGTCCCTTTTTATTACTTCTCCTAAATAGCAGCAAATGCAGTTTCTTCTAACTCGTAAACAAGAGTTTTAATTGGATCTGCAGCAGATAAAAGAGCAGCCGTGAAATAACAATAATGGATGGAAAAGGAGAAGAATGAAAGAAATGTGCATTTTGTATGCATATAATTGCTTTTTAAAAGGAAGCAACAGGATCAAATGATTATGCTTTGGGCTTACTATAAAAGGTTGAATGTTGTTGTTATTATTGGTATTGTCAGGAGCTGTAGTAGGTAGAAAAGTTGGCTTACCTAAAAAAAATCATTAAAATAGTGATTAGGATGATTAGCATCTATAGCTTTCTAAATTTGAGATGATTGTTTACAGCGACGTAATGTACAACTAGGTCAACTTGCTTTTCCAACATGAGTAACAACTCCTTTTTATGTCCTCAAAACGCCCCAGCAATCAGGGGAGTAAGTCAAAGCAAGTAGTTCCTTTTCAACAGTATTAGCCACGATTTCCTTTGATTCCACTGACCTACATTTCCACCGCCGCAAACCGAGAAAAGACCAATTCCAACCGTTTTCAAGACGGAGGCTTTCTTTCTTCTTTCTTCCTTTGGGAGCAATAATCAAGGTCGTATAAATCATTTTTAGAAGAAGGTCTGACTGTGAAAAGGGGAAATGTGGTGTTTGCTTTCACTGTTGAAAAGAAGGAATCATGTGTTACAGTCGTTGGATTGAGAGTGGTTAAAGAGAGCTTTTGCGGCTGTTTTAATAGTATGAGTAATAACTAAAGCTACATATAAGTGAGAACATTGTTTTAACTGGTCCTAACTTCACTTAAATATATGCAGAAATACGAATAAAATGTATCCAGGCTTCTCAATAATCTCACTAGCTTTTACTATATCTATGACATTTGTACATGTAATAAAAAGCCACGAGCACTTTCTTTCTGGCTTTCTCCTCCCCACTCCTTACTTTCTTCCTTCCTTCTCTTCATAGCTGATCAAGCTTCTTCACACAGATGACTGATCGGTTTGTTTTTCTGATTGTCTTTCCCAAGAAAAAGCTCCTCAAAAGAGATCTTATGGAGATTGTCAGTTCAATAGGAAGAGGCCGAGATGGCCTTTCTTACTTTATGCGCCCGTTTGCTATTGCTCTGTCAATTTAATATAGTATTGATGCATATGAAGGTTATATTTCCCTTCTGGAGGAGACATTCAGGGTCCTTTTTGCTATTCTGACAAATGCATATAAGACAGGAAAATGGCAAACAATCGTTTAGAAAATGCAAGACAAAACTGTATATTTGTGCCAAATTTCACTAATTGTGCAGTCAATAGATGACAATAATATGTAAATATGATTACATTTATATTAGAAGTTCATTCACTATTCCATTCCCTAAGTCCTTAAAAGGAAGGATAAGTGCAACTGGAGTCCGTTTTCAATTTTCAAGTGAAAAAGTTTTTTGTGGGATTCACTCGTTTTGAGAAAGATATTGGAGAGAGAGAATTGAGAGCCAATTTCTCGGGGATTTTCCGCTCACACGCCGAAAAAAGGGTTTCAGGATTAACGTTTAGGGTTGCCAAGTACACACATATCCCCCAATTGCTAATGTGTCTGCACCGAATCATTGATTATTTCCCCCGTGAGTAGTCGAGAATAAATTATGTTAATTACCAGCGTCACGGTAAATGATTTATCTAATTAGTAAAGCAGCAGCTCGTTATATTCAAGGTCATATTAAGGCAAATTGATAAGTCTATTTATTGTGTATTGCAAGTTTCTACTTGATACTCGTTTGGCCCAAGGAGATACCTTTATAATGTGCATCGACCAGTGCTGTAGACCATCTTGGCAGCTTACGGCCAAAACTGCAAACGTTGCACCCGTGTACACGGACTACTTTCTTCCGTTCTTTTCGTGTTGGCAAGACTAGATATAATATAATAATATTTTGTAGGAGTTGCTCAGTCTGCAGACGTGAGCGAGGGGCAATGTATCACATTTTGATGATGAAGATGTTCTGAGATTAAAGCGATTGCAAACCGGGAGGGAATGAGATTTTGGCGCATGTTGAAGAAGCGCCAAATAAGTGCACACATATACGAGTATTCATACACTTGATATGTGTGTATTATAAAACGATGAAATTATACAGAGGATTGTACATAACACTTGATACTGTTTCAATGTGTTATTCTTACTCGCCCCTTAAGTAATGGTCAGTAGAGCCGGCTGGCAGACATCTCAATGTATACGGTGGCTTCGTAAGTGATATTTATAGGCTTGGCATATGTCACAATGACTGGCACGGATTCCAAGACCATTTTAGGGAGATATACGCCTCATAATTTATGCAGAATACGGGCATACACCATGTGTACAATTTATAATTTATTCAGCCAGGATGTACTGCAGCAAACTTACTCTGAGTGCTCTTTTTCAATGTGCAGGTTACCTAATCCGCCCGTAAACCCCACATGTTGTTTACCATAAACAAGCCAGAGCTTTGACCACACTGTAAAAGTATACAACCCCAGTGCAGTGTGGGTCATACCAAAGGCATACAAGACCTTCACTAGTAACATCTATGGTTCCAAGAGTCTTGTTTATAGTCACTTTCAACGTTAAAACAGCGGCAGCAGTGGAGGGAGGGTATCATGTTCTACACGTTGGTACAATAACAACATTGCTTCTTCACTGGGGAAAGTGTGTGTAATCGAGAATGCAATAATGCTCTGGGAAGAAAACAATACGAGGCACGGAAATAATCGTTTAGCAAGGACATTTGTGCGACGGAACTTATTGCGGTGCGGAGGTGGCTATTGGAAGGTTATTGCGAAGGAGGGTTTATTGTTATTGTACGAGTATGATGGTTTGGTACTTCCTGCAGAATAGGTTATGTCATAAAATGTGTCTGAAATCTTCAAAGACAAGTTCTCAGAACACATCCACTCCTCTCATTACCAGAATTCTCTTTTAGCATCACCATGCACTTTCACTCCTCAAGGCGTTTTTGTCATCTCTGTTGTCTACGAAAAGGAATTTTTGAGCAACATCTTGACAAAGCGGAAGAAAAAGAATAGGAGGAGGGACCATTTCCACCTTTCTTCAAAAGTAGGAGTAGCAGCTGCAGTTTTACACAAGAGCCTTGCAACAGACGAAACTATCCATTGTTAAAGCATCATGATATGGAGTAGTTTGAAGTTTGCTTTAAACATAGCATTAAAGAATGGAGAACAAGGCTATCCATTGGAAAGTACTCGTCAAAAGAGGCATATTAATTTAAGGCAAACAATTGAAGGCTGGTAGCATAGCAGTTTTAAGGATAATTTCTATTAAAATTGGATGTCTCCTTCTTTTGGGAATGTATTGCACGGGCTTTTTTTACAAGTTTACATGAAGGCTGCATTTTAACATATATATTTTTACGGTAACATTTTGACATATTTTAAATGCACTCAGTTCACTAGTATCCCTTTAGAGCGTCCTGAAATCGGCATCCCTAGTTTCATGACCTTTGCATGTTTGGGGCAAACAAATAATCCATGTAAACAACATGAACCGGGCCTCTTAAATGTTGGAGTATGCACAGTAAACACCGAGTTAGTTCTACTATCTATACTTGGCCTTGAAGAGCTCAGCATTCTCTCCTTATAACAACTCTTCTTGCTGTCGGCTGTCCGGATTTCTCTGGTATGCCATAAAACATCCCAACACCGGGTAGGAGGTAAATTATGGCACACAACTAACAAGCAAAAAAGAGAAATATACGACTGGTGCTAAATTTACTGCTGCTATGCGCTCTTAACTCAAATGCCGAAGATTAAGGTATAACGATTACTGGATGGCCTCTTATCAAAATGATTTAGTCAATATGATTATAGACAACTCGCTTTGTTGCCATTAAAATGCCTTACTGCATTTAAGTATTAATATACAGTTCTAGAGAAGTGAAAAGTGGTCCTATTATTTATTACAATACATATATTCTCCTTAACCTTCAAAGCAAATTAGCTTTTAAGAGGCACTTCTACCAGTTAATTCAAATCCATTATTCCCCAGCTCATGTTTTAAGAAAGGCAGGTTTTAAAAAGTACAACTTTTAATTCCTTTCAAAATTCCTTTGATGCTAAAAACTTTTTCATTTGATTATTTTTGCACTTTATTATAGCTGCAGCTGTACTATTTTAATATTCTTTTTTCTAGCTACCTACCTCACTATCCTTGCAGAATTAAAATGCTTAATTTGTCTTGTTCACCGTCGACCTATTTTTGGCGGCCTGTTTTTGCCCTTGTCGTGTTGTGTGCAATAAAGCATTCAATCACTCGGAAGACAAGTAGAAGAGAGAAAATATTGGTGGCTGGCATACATGAAGCGGGCGAGTAGAATCCTCAGTTTAACTATAATCCTGATAACGTCCTTCCCTGCATTCATTTATGCTTTCTGCTGCCACTATTACAAAAAACTGGTTAACAGTTTAGTTTACGGTTACAGTGGAGAAAACTGGCGGGAAAATACTGTTGCACAAAATGTGGACTAGAAATTTCCCAAGATATAATAAAGTACATGTATTTTATTATACTGGCTTTCCAAATAGCTAAATTGACAATTACTGTATTGTTCGTGCGTATCATGAAGTTGTATTGCTGTTCTCTTTTAATTTAAACCTTGTAAAAGGCCTCCGCAAGTCGGGCTTAGGAGCCATCATCGGTGCGTTTGTTCTGTTCTCCCCTCACAGAAAAGTCACAAATATGACACCAGAGGGTAGAAAAACTATTTTCATTTTTCCTGTGTTCTCAAAACAAAAAGTAGATCTCGTGAGAACTGAACTGTTTGTATCCAACAGAGGAGAGAACAAAGTGTATCATAGAGGCATTTTGAAGCTTCTGACGTTGGCTGCCTGAGGTAAAACTATTGTGCGATCTGTTTCCCAAAGGGGTCCAAAATAGGTGAAAAGTTAGTGTATTTTCCCTCCTCTCTCCTGTTTGCCTCTCAACAATTCTGTCTACGTGCCAAGGTGATGTGCATCTGATAGGTATTATGGCAAGTTAGGTAATGTAGCACTAATTTTTAAAGTCTTGTAATTCTTCCATTGGTGTATAAACCTCTATTAGATCATTGCATTATATTTAGTCTGCGCAGACTATCACTTCCAACGAGTGCAATTGAAGAAAAGGATTTAAAAAAATATACAGTATATTTAGGATGAATCTCCAGAATGATGCTTATAAGTTGATATTGGTGGTTTAACACTTTTAAATGTTTATTGAATTATTTCATGTATCAATAAAATGATTATGACCTATTCATTGGAGAAAGAATTATAATACTTTAAGAATATTAAATATCTGCACAGTTATAACAAATAGGCCCAAGTTTGATATGGTCAGCCCAGAATTATAATGAATTCCTATTCCTTCATCTGTCATAAAAGGTTCTCTTTTCGCTTTCTACTTTTTCTTATATTTCGCAAGCTGTCTACATCTGCAGAGAGGAGAGAAAAATTCTGCCTTCCTTTCTTGGTGATGCCTCCAAATTGGCCTTAATGTGGCTTCTTCAACTGTCAGACTGTACTACCGTGCTGGGTATAGAAGCATTTTGGTGAGGCCAAAATTGTAGTTATTTGAAGGTTTAGAAATAAAAGTATAGGGGCTGATTAGAACATTGCATTGGAAACAGGATTTTTTTTGTACTCTTGACCAAAGATAATTAAAAGGGGCTCTTAGCAATGATTGTAAAGTACCGGCACCTATTCTTCATATACGAAAAGAAACGAACCTCCTTTATACATGAAATTATGCATAAATAACTACTAGTATCACTGTAAGAGTATCATAGTCCTCAATTTCTCATTCTAAACTCCTCTTCCTTCCATGTCCTCCTCCTCAGACGATGTACCTCACGCACATCTTGGATTTAGACCGAAGCCGAAAATGGCTGCAAATTAAGAAGGATTTGCACGAGTTAAATGGAGATTTGAGGGAGGGGTCTTGGAGGGCCAAAGGTAAAAGAGGCAAATATTAAAGGTATGAAACAGCCAGTTCTCTTGTAATGCACATATAAAACGTGTGCTAAATTTAAGGCATGGACCAGGTTCAGTAATATGTAGTTAAATGTTCCTATTTATGCCTCTTTTTGTGAAACAGGCCTTTTTTAAAGAGGCCGTGTTTACACTGCTCATTAGTGTTTGTGTTGTTAATAGGACGGAAAGCCTTTTAGATGACAGATAAGGAAACAAATTTGGTCTCATAAAGCAAAGGTTAAATAATGATGTAGGCTTTTTGTTGCTATGAACACTTTACTATGATGCTCACCATTTGTACGGCCTGAATAATATTCAATAAAGGTGCACAATAGCAACATTTTATACTTGTCAGCTTTATGTCACTGCGGAAAAACTTCATAGACACTTTTGGCAATAACTTTTTGTCTGTCCTATTTCGATCAGCAAAAAGTTGTATTGTAAGTAATGTACTGTACTGTCAAAGCATTATGACAAAAAGGTAAATGCCCTTTTTACAGTTCAATTAGGGATATACAGGGATTAAATGTAGGTTGTTATATAATATACAAAATACATAATATGGCGCCATAACTCAAGGCCACTCCTTATTACTGCGTCCTTAGCGCTATCATCCTAATCCGACCACCACTACACACATCATCAAAAACAGACGGTTATATATTTTCCAAACGATCGAACCAAGGAGTTTACTAACCACCACACACCATGTCAAGGCACAATTAGGCTTTGCAGGTTACATACTTAATACTGCACAATGAAATATATTAGTTATGCACAACTCAATTTCAATCCCTTGCTAGATTACAAAAAAGTAGATTTAAAATGAGTTTAAAAATGACTATTATAATAGTAATCGTTAGAATAAACCTCAATTGCGAAACGTAGCTGTCTAATCGGAAGCCAATCCCACTCCGTTTTCCTTTCTCCCCACAAAGAGTAAAAACGTCGGTTTGGAGCCAATTACAGAGTGAATTTTGGCAACCGGGATGGAGAAGAAGAGCAAGAAGATTGGGAGCAAGTTATGGTGGGATATCGGATAGGAAAGTGATGGCTTTTATGTGCAAGAACATGTGTTGTATTTGCATAAGTTAACTCTTTTTTCATCCTTGACATAAAACACCATAATAACAGATCCGTCCCATTGGTAAACATGCTCTAATCTTACCTTCACAATAATAATAGTTGCAGCCATTCCACATAAAACACAGAGCAAATGCTATTACAGAGGGGTGTTCTGTTTGCAATATGAGATCCTCTGTAGCTCTGTAACATGCACGTGCAAATAATAACACTTCTTCTTCTTCAACACATTGCACTTTTGCTTTCTCCTCCGGTCGGGATGGGAAGATCACAAATGTTGTTATATTTACGTCAGCTGACGTTATTATATACTTGGGATTAGAATACTTTCACAGTCACAATTTAGGCCTAGAACACTGTTATACTCGTATATACTGAATCACCCTCAGTCTATTATATATTTTCATGGGCAATATTTATACACTAAAATTCCTTATCCCCGCTTTTTCAGCCACTTTTCCTTTTCTATATTATTTATATTTTTGTCACGTCTCCGCTTCCGTTATTTTTTTCCAGATTGGGAAAATCGGCTGATTCTGTCAGATAAACAGACTGGAAAAGGTGGCTATTGACCATCCAACTCTGACCCTTTTTCCGACACCTTTTAACACGTCTATAATACCCGTACGTTAACACAATTGTGTCCTCAGACCTTGTTATATCACGCCCTAATTAACACAACACTAACAGTCCACCCGCACATATGCACTCCTCTCATATTTGTGTCACAATCTCCAATTGATTAATTATAATATAATAATACTAACACCCTTTCCAGCGACGCTCTCAGCAACCCACTGAAGATGTGAGAAGAAAAAGAAGAAGAAGAAGATAAAAATATTATAAGGCTGGCCTAAAAGAAGAAGAAGAGAAGAAGAAGAAGTCCCCTTTTTCACATGTAAGTCTAGCGGTATGTATGCGCTCTCTCCTTCTCTCTCTTGCTCCATCTTGGGAAGAGCCTTTTCAGCTGCCCCAAGTTAGAGGACGACCCTCAGCCTTTGGACTGCAGCTCACTCTCCAGAGAGGAGCATCAGCTGTTGAACGGGGCCCCCGGCAGCGGTGAAAGTAATCCTACTGTCCAAAGCAAGAAAGCCACATTCTATGTGTATTGGATCCCGTTTTCTCCCTACATATACAACTGAGAAAGGCATTTTTTGCGGGCGGGCGCCGTGTTGCAAGGCAGGAAACGTGCCTATTTCATGGTTATGACTTGGCCAACTCGTGACCTTTGGACGGTTGTCTTAGAGGCAAAAGTTTTTCCTCTATAACGGGACTCTTCATTTCTCTCAAGTGTTGAAGCTCAAGGTTCAAGAAAAGGAAGAAGACGACAACAGTTGACGAGTATATCAAGTACAAAGACACGAATTTCACAAGGGCTCTAATGAGGGATCATGCTGTGAAAGGGGGAGTTTTAGTACTTTGTGCCAGAGATCTCTTCTTATTTGAACACATAAAGATTACGAAACTTCTATATATAGAGTTAAAGTCAAGGTCCAAACTGTTGCACAGATAGAGATTGTTCAGTAAAATGCTATAAATATTTATTGCAACATTGCTTGGTATTTGCATAGAAATACATTGTGTAGAGTGTATGTAATGTTTTCCTGCCTTGTCAATATGTGTAAGAGACATTTTAGTCACTTCCTTCCGTCGTCGTTTCCTTTCACGTAATAGAGAGGTTTTATAGGTGAAGATTCCTTTCTACTGACCTTCAGTATGAAACGGCGAGAAAAGCGATAGTACTTGTAAGAAGGCTCTTGAATGAACATGTGATCATAATTCCACTCTGACTTGTGCAACCTCTCTATACTGTTAGCGACTTTGTGCTTTCAGCCTCCTCCTCCTCCCTCTTAAAGGCCCTATCTCCAAAAAGTCAAAGAATCTGGTCTCACACGTCGCCTCTTCACCGACCTCCAAAGGACGCCAATGCAAACCATTGAAGTGATGGGCTGTCAATCTGACTTTGGATATCAGTGCTGTCCTTCTTCTTCTTCTTTTTAACTCTTGAGGGGACCAAGACTAAAGAAGAAGAGGGACAAAATTGAGAGCTAGAGAAAAAAATAACAAAAATGTTGATTGAGCCGGAAAGAGTTGCTGCAAGATGGAGAAGCTGTAAATAGAAGTAAAATTTCTGCACCAGATAAAACCGTAAGAAAATACAATTTTAGCATAAAACTATTAATTGTTCCGAAAGCTTGCTCCATTTATTTTTATCAAAGAGTTCTTATGCCTAGGAATAAAATATCGTTAAATCTGCTTTTTCCATCTCGTATTTTCTTCTTATTTTTTCAACATCAATCAATCTCTCAAAGTCTGAAATAAAAGAAGAAAGGAGTGGGAAGAAAGAGAAGGAAATGAGAGAAAATAATATTTCCTAGGAATGAGCGCAAAATAAGAACATGTATATGTGAGAACGTAAAAGTACAAAGTGCATATGTTTTTTTCACATTTACAGTACACTAGCACATAGTAGTAATTTCATTTAGCCACAGAAGCACCAGAGCACTCAGTGCTGGATGATTCAGCTTTGGAAACACATGGTAATACAGAATAAACTTAAACCATCAAGAAACTAAAAAAAAATATTGTACTAATTAGAAGTTAGCAGTCATATATGCCATTGAGCAGGGCTTTGAAATTCCATTTTAGGCATTAATGTAAATCCCTCTATTATTATCTTCTCCAAGCGAAGACAGACTTAAGATATCATTAAAGAACTTATCCCTATATTCCAAAACTCTTGTCTTGTATGACAATTGATA
>LR142430.1:0-10495 GCA_900659605.1 Tisbe holothuriae | reverse complement strand
TTGCCAGTAGCTTACCACCTGTATGACTAGACTGGGTGTGGCAGCTTTTTGGAGAACGATTGAAAAATCCATCCGCCTAGGCCGGGAATTGAACCCCGGCCTCCTTGCATGGAAGTCTCGCACGCTAACCATTCCGCCACGAGCTCGCGCTCGCCCAACAATTATATGTACCTCCTTTTGCTCAGCTCATTTCATTATACAGGGTGATCATTTTGATATGTATCAAAAGTATTTGCCTATAGCTCTTTATGGGGACTTCTGGGGACTAAAGTTATTATACAGTACCTTAAGTTTTTGCTCTAAATTAAATGGATAATTTTATGATATTTTTATAAATTAACTTTGTTAACTTTTTGTATTGGTTGCATTGGTTTGCCCTAAATAAAATTAAAAATTTTATGATATCTTTATAAATTAACTTTGTTAACTTTTTGTATTGGTTGCATTAAGTTAAACATCTGCAACATTTTGTTATAAAAAAGAGGGATAGGGCAATTCTTGCCCTATTTTTTTGTAATGCTGTTGCTTCTGAGAAGCCTACTACAATCCATCTTGGGATGTTCAACAGCGTGTGTGCCGTGTCACATTATGCATAGTGGTGCTTCTCTGAATTTCCCTAGAGGCACTGACCTATTTTCTTTTCGATCAACACCATTTTGGTAGTTTTGTGGCTTTCCAACTATACTTTTCCACACTCACTATCTTTGCCGCGGGGGAGATTTGAACAGGGAATTCTTTTGCCGGAGACAAGCAACTAGCAAGCGCGGCCACCACAGACCCCTATTATGAGGGCCTTTAACGGCAAATATGACCATTTTAATGCATAAACAATCTGCAAACTACATAAAAACCAGTTTTTGAATTGTAAAAGAGACAAAGAGCAGTTTAATTGTCAATTTTAATGAGTATAACCACAGACCCAATGACATGATTATCCAATATACTTCAAAAAAACCTGAAACAGGCAAAATATGAAGTTAATGTTTGAGTCATAATTCTGGCGATATACCCATATCAACATAAAATTGAGCATTTCCATTAAAATTTCCATTTCTTAAAATAAAAGTTTTACTTCAAAGCCTTTTTGATTGGATGCACCGGGCAGTAGCAATAGCCCAATACTTTTGACACATATCAAAATGATCACCCTGTAGTAAGCAAAGTGTAAGTTTCATTTAGCTTCTTTGCCACAAAGTCTTAGACAGAAAGGTATATGCAATTCTAATTCTAATAATTCTAGCTCTGCTGAGCCTTTGGTTGTGTATGACGCTCTCCACTTCCTTGACCAGGTGAACACTGACACCAGAAAGAATCCTGTTGTGCTATCAATGAAAATGTCCATGGATATCAACAGGGTGTTGGACCTGATGGTTGCTAAACAGTTTGGAATCTTCAAAGAAGAGGAGGTGCTGCCAAGAAAATTTCAAATTGGACAGGTAGGGTTTAAAAGTCTTATTATGGGACATGAGCATGGACTTTTTTATAAATAAATTTGCACAAGCAGATGCAGTTATATAATGTTTCCTCCATAAATGTTGTGCAAGGCTGAGTCCTAAATGTATCTAGGGATATCTTTACAGACAAACAATGGCATGGAGCTGTTCAGATTCTGCCAAAACATTGACTGCCAGAAGCAATTCTTTCATCAACCCACAACAAAAGGTCTCTGCACCCAGTTCAATGGAAACTCCATTAGCTCACTCAAGCGGAACCTATCCTATGATAATCTATTAGCATCCTATTTCCTCACATACCCTCCCAGTCATCCGCATATCATGTTATCTTCATTGCATGATGCAACTATAGTTGTGGATCTACATCTGAGTGAAGCTAGTGTGCCAGGCAAAGGGCAGTTGCTCATGGCAGTGTCAGATCAGAATAGCTTTCTTGAGAGAAGGTTTCTAGAGTTGGAGCCTGGATTTCATGCCAGTATCAAGGTACGGTATTGTGAAGTTAATTTTTTTAACACACATACAGTAATTAAAATTAGTATGATGTAAAAAATATCATTTGTTACACTAAAACCAAATTGCTGTCAGGTCAAAACTCCAATTGCAAAATAATTTTGGAATACCCTTTTAGGGGTGAGAGAAAATGCAATTCCATGGCTGAAAGTCACACACCCATTTTAGCACATAAGCACAGAGTGTCCATGAAAGCAAAATACAAGACCATGCGCCATGCATGAATTGAGTGGCCCAGAACAGAAATCTTGGAGAGCAAAACGTGATCACTGTCTAATTTTTTATACGTTTTAATTTTTAGTACATCTAAGGGGGAAACAAATTGTAATTTTCTGAAAGTATGGTTCCTATTGAGAAAAATTGCTTGTATATATCATAAATACATTGGCATTATCAACAAATATGTGTGCACTTCATACTAACTTATCAACTTAGAAAGCAGCACAACATTAGTAAAATACCTTCAGGTCCAGGCCCTTGTCCAAACCTACTCTGAAAATATCATTGGCTTAAGTGCATCTGACCGCAATTGCTTCCTAGACAAGGACAACCCAATCTCAGGAAGTGTATACATATCTTATGATCAAGCTTCATGTCAATATGAGTGTTTAATAAGAGAGTTAAACTTTACCTGCTTTCCTTGGGACATTCCACATACTATGGATAATGTTATGATATGCTCTGGTGAGCAAGCAAGAGAGGTGAGATGTCAATGGAATACATAATTTTATGTGGGGTAACATTTATGACAAGTAAAATACCAAACTTGAACTTGAAACTATTATTAAATCTTCCCAATGCATTCCGTACAATTTTATGTCCTCAGCAATAAATGTATAAACGCTTAATGCACACCTCTAAGACTTGGCCGGAGAGAGGGTGGCAAGCCTCCCTGCCTATCCTCTTCAGCATACCTTCTTCAGCCTATTCTTCCAGACTACCCTCTTCAGCCTACCCTCCTTAGCTTACCCTCCCAGCCTACCCTCTCGATCCTACCCTCTAAATCCTACCTTCTATTACTTCCCTCTATCCCCTACCCCGAGGCCTGGCTGAGGGTTGGGAGTAGAGCGTAGATCTACCCCCAGTAAGAACCAGTAAGCAAACTCATGTCTTCTTCCTAACAACTGACACGGTAGCATAGTCACTGTGGTAAGGAGCAAGATCTGGTAAAGGTGTGAATGTTGTTTCAAAACTTGGCTGAATCTTTGGCCTGGATCTAGTATTGTCCCGGATCTCTGTAGCTTCAATATAAAGGGCAAAAATATAAAATTGTCACTTCCCAGATGTGCATATGACTCTCTGCTACCCTTAGGAGCCCTAAAAGTTAGAAGCCCTGCAGGATTAGGTGCCCCGCAGGCTAGGCCAAGGACATGGTATCAATAATAGAAAACAATGTTAGGTTTGGTTGGGTAAGGTAAATTAGCACTAAATTATTATTTTTTAAATGCCCCACAGAGTTAGGTGACCTGCAGGATTAGTTGGTCTTGTATTTTAGTTGCCCCGCAGGGCTAGGGCACCAATTATACAATGTTAGGTTAGGTTGTGTCAGGCAATATAGCACTAAAGTCATGCGATTATTGCTCCTACAAGTCCAAGAAGTAGGTGCCCTATAGGGCATATGTGCCCCACAGGGCTAGGGCCATGGACTCATCTTGTAGCCCAAGACTTGCTGATCTGAGAAAATAATATATAAAAAGATACATATTTTTATACAAAAAATAAAGAATTGGGGTGCCGGGACAATACTAGATTCGCTCCAATTTGTCTTGCAAACATTTTTCTAGTTTTCTTTACTTTGTTACAATTAAATTTTACCCTCTACCCTCCATCTACCCTCTGCCCTCTCTCCGGCCAAGAGGTGTGCATTAAGCGCTTATACAATAAATGAGGTCGTTTTAAACTTGAAAATGTATCATATTCACACAGTCTATACTCTATACTAAGCTATAAGTCTTGTGCATCTAGATATTAAGTGCTCTTTTCATTTTATTGATGGTGAATAATGGAGTTATTATTATTTTATTATTCAGGTGAAACTTTCCCTACAAAATGCTGATGCAGCTGCAAAATGTCCTCAATGTGAACAGAACTGTCATAAGAGAATGTTTAATTCTAAAATCAACATGGTTGCAACCAATATTCAGCAAGCATGCTTGAACAGATACATCTTCCAAAATATGTCTGGAGAGGAGGAACTCATCATGTTTAGGAATAAGCATTCACTTGATCTGAAATATCTGCAGGTTAGACTTCCTTTCAGAATTGGTCTGAATAATTATTGGTACATTTTCTGCTTTTTTCACTTGATTACCCTTTTTACTCTATCAAAGATAAAAAAATCTTATTTATTAGCCTTTTTCCTATTGTATTTGCAAGAGATCTCTGAAGAAATCGTAGTTAACTGCATACTTGACAATTGTCCTTCTTAGCTTTGCAATTGATCTCAGTAACTATTTCATTTCAATAAATCTAAAGTGAGCAAGTATTTACAAGAAATCTGGGGTTCCCACCAGAAAATAGACAGAATACAGTCCAATTGCACTTATACAAAGAGCTACAGAAAGTTTTTTGGCTCTCCTGAACACTACGTTTTTCACAGCAAAAAGAGTTGTACTTTTGATCAAGTAGGGTAGAGATACTAAACCATACATTAATTTTAATTGCATAATTTTACTTTGTGACAATTGATTTGATTTATTCAAGGGTTCCACCCTCCCAATTAAGCACTGTCATTACAAAATGCAGCATGACATTATCTACATTGACATTGGCGTCAGAACATCCCCTTTGATTGAGATTCACATTGAGAAATCAGCATCAGCAATGGATAAACTTGGATTGATAGGTGAGTAGTAAGACTTGAGTTAGACCATAAGCATGCTAAACAATATGATTTGATTGTTTAAATTTACGCTGCATTGATGGAGAATATGTTAATAACATAGGTATTAGTATATTTTTGTACCCCAATAATGTACTTATTCAATTAGTGGGGCTTGATCATTGCTAGAAACATACCAAGAGATATTTTTTTTACTCTAGGTGGTACACTTTCCTTGTTTATTGGCTGTTCCATGATAATAACAATTGAAGTGGCTCAATTGATTGTATTCCTTACAAGACAACCAGGAAAAGGAGATTTGGACAGATCACATCATTCATACCCAGTTCAAGTCTACTACTCATACTGCCAGGTACTCAGTAATTACAAAGTTGAGAATGTCCACAATTTCACATATACCAAAATGCAACACGGTATTAACCCGTGTAATATATACTTGTATGCAAAAAATTATTTTTTTTTCCCATTAGGCTGCTACAATACATGGTACCACATTTGTCAGCATAGCCACCTCTACCTTGGGCAGGGTACTCTGGTCAGTTGCTGTCTTGGCGGCACTCACTGTTGCTGTGGTGTTGTCTGTATTAGCATTCCTGGAGTTTAGATTGAATAAATTTACAAATTTTGGGAGTATGGATGGAGGGAATAAGTATGAAACTTGAAAGCAAACACTTTATCTTTTGAGATAATAATGTTGATGGCAACATTGTGTGAATGTATTGTTATTAATGAGTTAAAATTGTATGGTACTTAATTGTTGTATATCTATCTGTATTTATGCTTTTTAAAACATACAAAGAATAAGGTCAAAATTTTATTATACCCTATTTACTAAACAGTACGGCCAAGGTTCCCATGATTTGCTTGGACTCCTTGTTAACAACTTAAGAATGTAGACCCTTTTGTGAATTTTAGATCAGAGATCCAATTTCCCACCTTAACTATCTGTCCAGTGCAGTTTAGTGACCGCTGGAACTTCCAAAGGACACTGATGAATCATGTCCCTACTTTCAAAGAAAATCAAGAATCTTTATCAGAGGTAAAGCATTTCATACATTATTAATCATTGTCTCGTAGCTGACCGACAATAGGTAAAAGCGTCCGCTAATCAAATGTATCCTCAGTTAATTCATGTACTTGATACTGACAAGTTGTGTACCGCTTCTTCAACTTACCATCAATTATGCAGGGTGTTTTAAAGTGATCAAAGGTGCCTATATCTCAGGCATGGCATGTTGCATGTTGTTGTTATGAAGTCAAAAATAAATTTGATATGATCCTTTTATAATTATAATTTAGCATTTCCTCTTCCTTTTGTAATCAAGAAATCAAGAGCTATTCTTGCAAAGAAAACCATAGAAATCCCTCCAAATAGCTAAAAGTTCAAATCTTTTGAAAAATATTGTATTCATGCCCCAAAGTGTGCAAAAATGGTTGCAACTTGCAATGCCTTTTGGAATGAGAAAAATGCGTTTCCAAGGCTTTAAAGTTGCTTAGGACTACTTAGTAAATGGGGCCGGGGGTTTACCTCATGTGGAATATAAAGTTCCATACGTAATGCAGCTTTTTTGTCTTCATACCAAAAGTGTTCCGTAGCAGAGATATAAGTCCATACTTTTGATCGAGTTAAGAAAAACATCCTGTATCTGCTGGACAACTAACTAACGTCCAAGGACCATGGTGCATGATGCACTAAGGCCCAGCTTGCGAGAGCCAGATCATTATACTCTCTTTACCAATATAGTAGATCACTACCCAGGGATATAAGTTAAGCAAGAACAGCAACTACAGAGTAAAAAATAAAGCAAGAAATCCTTACAGCAATCATTATTGTTCTCCTTTCCCAGATCCATCCTCAAGTTTTTGCTACTTTTCAAACCTTCTTCGAAGAACTCATCACTCAACAATGGATGTCATTTGAGAAAGTTTCAGAAGAAATAGATCAAATGCAATTTAATCCAAAGTACCAAAAGCTAGCATTAGAAGAGCACAACATTGCAGACTTGGCACCCTATTTCTTAAAAGGATTGGAAAGTTGGTTATCACTTGAGCAGCCATTAGTTGAGAGTTCTGGAGGGGTGGTTACTGTGAAAGTGAAAACCATATTTGGAAAAGAGTTTCGAGGGGCAATGTTTCAAAATGATATTGCAGTTCAAAATGTGTTATCCCTTGCAGGTGTATCTGGTATAGATGAGAGAAAAGGTAATGTAATTGCAAGATGCACATCTTTCCTCAGTTAGAGAAAAATAAGCACGTGCGAAAACCGAAAACCGAAAACCGACTTTCGGTTTATTTAAAAACCGAAACCGAAACCGACGTCGGTTTGCAAAAAGTCGGTTTTTGAATGTATGTCGGTTTTTCGAAAGTGGGAGTTTTTGGCATATTTGGAAAAATCTATATTACTAAATTTTAAAAACCTAAAAAAATATCAATAAAACAGCTAGTTTATATGTACCATTACATGATTTGGATTTATATATTAACTTGAGTTCATATCTAGTCTGAAAGCATGCTTAATATATAACAATATTAAACCCTGCAGTCAATGTTTGCTACTCAAGAAAAAACCGAAAACCGAACCGAAAACCGAAAACCGAAACCGACTTTTTCCCAAACCGAAACCGAAAACCGAAGTCGGTTTGTAATTTAAAAACCGCACGTCCTTAGAGAAAAACAAAGAATTTAGTTTAGTTTAAGAATAAAATTATACTTTATATAATAATTTATTAATAGTGGTTAATAATTCCATAGAGTGTGCCCCTGAGTTCTTGGATGCTGCAAAGATGGAGTCAGGGCATTCTCTTGTCTACTGCAGAGAACCTTTAACAGGGGATGCATTGGAGGTATCTTTCAATGGAGCTGAAATGTTGGACCCTAAATTTGTTAGCTTATATCATAACAGAGGTATTTTCCTTCCTAAAAAGTAAGCAAATATATGACTTGGTGTATAATGTATACTATTTCAGTTTGCACCAATGACAGCTTCCCATATATGGGCAGCTGTTTCAAGTCAGTTTCCTATCCCTTGAACTATACTTATATGGACCCAGAGTTTCCTATGGAAGTTCCGTGGGCAGTGGACGGTCATGTTCATATCACAGATGTGGACTTTCAATTTGTTGAGGATTGTAAGTTATTATTAATATGATCTGAGTAATACATTAAAGTTCAATTACGCAATGCAATTCAAGTTGAACAGAATATAAGTATGTGTATATAAGAAAAAAGATGTTGCATGCCAATTAGTTTAATTAGTTTGCACATAAATAGAAAAAACGGGCCGCAAAGAGGCCTTAGTGAAGTGCTAGAGTTTCAAGTTCAAATCTCCCCGTTGGCAAGGAACAGTGAACAGTAAGGCCGCTCCCAGACTGGCCTGTTTTGCAAAAAAATGCTTGCCTTTTTTACGTTTCAGGCGGCATTTTTTTGCAAAAAAGGACAGCATTTTTTTCATTTCCTCCCTCCCTCTCAGCTAGCCAGGCAGGCTGAGTAAGGAGGAAAAGCGAAAAAATGCTTGAGTGAATGCGCCAGTCTGGGAGCGGCCTAAACGTATATTTGGAAAAACCTACTAGACAATCGCAATCATGCAAAATTGGTGTTTCTGACTTTAACAATTAGGACCCTGCATGCGTGCGCCCTGGTACTAGGGTAATCCACAGAAAAAAAACAAGCGCACAGTTGGAACATCCCTAGTTCTAGTTTGATTCTACAGTAGTCAAAGATGTTTAATAATTAAATTAATTATACAGTCACAGTGACTGTGGTATGCATCTCATAGTCCGCAGCATAAATAACAAATTTTGATTTGTCTAAAATTCAATTTTTTATCAAGGAAGTTTTAGTTATTAAGACTTAGTTGTAACTTAACCATACTTGATTGATAAAGTGTATAATTATAGCACAGTTGACTATAATCATCAGTTCATAATAGAATACCATAAATACACGTACATATACTTAATTTAATTAAAGGCGCGGCCGGACTACTGGGGGCAATCTGCAACGCAACCAAGGATGATATCTACATTGGCAATGTCAAAATATGCAGGAGTCCTCTATCAGATACTCACAGTAAGATCATAGATTAAAAATAAATTGAATACTCTTATTATGCACATTTATTATACATTCTTTTAACTCAGATTGTGATCAGGGAGTTGTCTACAATGGTATATGCTATAAAGTTGTATCACTTCTTACCCTCTGTTGGGAATTTGGCTTTGATGATATGACCTTTTTTGTTCCTCATTTTGTTGATGCTTGGAGAAATGCCTACGATTTGATCAATGCGTGTAAGTGTATGGAAAATGCCTTTACTTAGTACAGTTGCATTAGCTTTCTATCCTTTTTAGGTTAACTCATGTCAAATATTTGTTATTCATTCTCTTAACTTAGTACGCCAGTCATTCCTAGATCCTCCATTGCTTCTAATCCAATATTTCTTTCATCCTTTTTCACTTAACAAACATGCGCTCTTTTGTTTAACTAATTAGGAAGGCTTGCCAAAAACTATATATTGCAGTATCCAAATACAAGTTCTATTAATATATTTCAGGTGAATCTGATGAGTTAAAGTACTGCAACATGTCATTGAGTCCCCTTTTAAATGGTCAGATGCGCATGTTTCGAAACAAAATGTCTCTAACTATGACAGGTTTGTTATATTTATAGCCAGTCACATTTTAAATATTACATCTCAGTAGGTCTCACTGCTTCTCGATATTTCATATGGCTATAGCCAGCAGCTACAATTTTTTTAACCACTGCATCTACAAAGGTCTGAGAATAAAAAGTGAAAGGGTTAACCCCTCAGAAGGTTATAAGAATATTCTCATTGCATATATGTATTATAGTCCCTTGTTTTTGCTCCAATAAATGAAAATGTCTAAAGGAAAAAATATGTAGTTAAGCATGTCTATTATGATGTGGTTAATACTACTTATGATTATGGATACATTTTTAGTAATGTAGAATCATTTACCATAAAAAAACTTTATAAACAAATTACTTTTTCAGAATTCCTCACAGCCCCAGTATTAACTCCCAAAAGCAAAGATGATCTTGTAGAACTGGAAGCAAGATGCATAGATTGCTTCCACAAGATACAAACCATTGCTCAGCTCCATTTCATTGGTACTTTCAATCCAGCTGGGATTGGAAGTCTATTGCAGAGTTTTATCCCCATGACAATTGCTTCAACATTTCAACCAACAGAATTTTTCCAGGAAAATAGGTAGGTTTTCAAGTAGTAGTGGTAGTTGAGCTAATTTCAAGAAGACAATCAACCAATATAGTTCAATTCCAATAACTATATTATCATTATCATGCCACTATGAGAATACAAACCTGCAACCTTCTGGGACTTTCCAGCCCCATTATTTATTATTTATTAGAACCAATTTGAAAAATGAAATGTGACAAAGAGCTATGTTTATATTAGTATATGTAGACGTACGGTAGACATTAAAGCTTGGCTTTAACGTTACATAGAAAACTTATTCAATTTTTAATGATTGCTTTTGAAAATTAATTTAATTTAGGCTTATCCTTGATAAGAGAAAAGCCAACCTGGACTTGTATGAATTCTACAACAACATCAGCCACAACTTGATGGATGCATCTGATATTCATATTCCACTCATAGAATTGCCTCTATTAATGGAGCCTCTGGATCAATTCCTGGGACAGAATG
>LR142429.1:0-10498 GCA_900659605.1 Tisbe holothuriae | reverse complement strand
ACAGTGACCAGCGGGCAGCAGGTGATCAAGGTGTCGCTTGGTGGGGCGGCACAAGTGAGTCTTGATCTGGCTATGGATGCTGATGCTGAGATGAAACAGGTACCATATCTTACATATTTTGTATATAATAGGCTTTGGCTATAACTAACTGAAAAGGTTTTTTCCATGTTAGGTTCATTTAGATTAAAATAAGGGAATTATATTATATCAAAGCTACATATTTAGCCTTCAAGATTCCCCCCCACACACACACACACAAGTTCTAAATATTTAGGGGGTTTAGAACCTTTGCCTACAATAATATTATATTTCAATTATACTCATTACTTCATTAGCGTCCCTACAGAATAAACACGACGTCGTGTAATAAACAATCAAATAAACCCAGTGATTGATTGACAAGGACGTTGAACAATATTAAAGAATGCAGACAGTCTCAAGCACATTAAGTGATAATTGAATTTTGATTGCACTGTGCGTATAAATTGTACTTTAAAATGAAGTTTATTGAGACAATTTATCATGGAAATAACAAATAACTAAGTAGAGACTGACTTCACTCAACATGCATTTATGCTTGAACTCACATTATTTAAATGCATTTATTTCCAGGTCGGCCTTCGTCACCGTTCTGTATCTTCCTCTTCCGACTCGAGCTCTGATGAACTAACCTTCTCTTTGAACCGCCACCAGTTCATGGAACAAGCCCTGGCCAGACATAATGAGATCCGGATCACACACGGGGTCAGGCCATTGAGGATGAGCAAGGAGGTGAGTATTTGAACATGAACAATGCTTTTAGTTGGGCATATTGATAATCATTGTGTATACATTGAATTGGATTTACTCTTTGTTGCAATCCATCATTTCCATGTGTTCTATTCTCATTTCTGACCTCAAAGGGAATCCACCAGTAAGTCCGACTGCAAAATCAGAATTAGGCCGTCTTCATCATTGGATAAAGTCCGACCTAGAAAAGAATAAATCCGACTCAAAATTTGGAATATCTCCGACTCAAGCAATGTTAATGAGAAAGTCCGACCCATCAAGCATATATATGCATATGCATAGTTAATGCTTAACTTAGCTTAACCTTACCTACCATCCAAAACAAACTTAACTAATGCTAACCGAACTGCACTCTATCTAAGATACCTACCCTAACTTTATAATTACATAACTAAATTTAACCAACCCCAGTTTAGCCAAAGCTAACTTAACACAACCCAACAAAAACTAACCTAAACCTATTATTATTAAGCTTAGTATGCCACTTATGATATAAAAATAATTACTACTTATTGCATATGTTTGCATCCTCTGCTACTATATATGCACATCATTGTATGCTAGCCACTTTATGTACTTGCCCACAGTGCAGCTAGGGCTAGTCTAGTTCAGTCGGACTTATTCCTTATATACAGTCGGACTTACTCCTCATGTTTTGTCTGGTCGGAGAAACTCACTTCTGTAGTCGAATTTATTCAAAAATGAACTTTCGGACGTTCTCACATATTTTAGTCGGACAAACTAGGCGCTACCCCTCAAAGCAGTACTAAAATATTTGGCTGTAATAAAAATATTATATTATTTTTAAGAATTTGCTATGCATCCCTTTTCATATATTTTAGGGTACCACCTTTTCAGGTTCATTGTAATAGCTGCATGCCGCAAAGTACTTATCCATATTAATTGTTTCCAGTTGAGCAAGCATGCTCAGACCTGGGCAAACACCCTTGCCCGCCAGGGGCGTGTGGAGCGCCAAACGGACAGCAAGTACGGTGAAAACATCTTCTGCTTCAAGGAGAGAGCCGACAAGGTAGGATCTTATGAATTATAATTATTGAAAACGGACGGCAATTCCGCTGTCCAAATGATAAGAGCTCACTACTAGCCCAATTGTAACTATTCAGAAGAGCCATGAATTTAAGACAAAGGGAGGATGAGTCCCTCATCAGGTGACACGTACACGATCCGTACACCCCTGCGTCTGAAAGCGTGCGCTCAAGATCTCGTTAAGAGAGCGCTCAAGATCTCCACAACAACGTCCCTTTTCTCCACTACGGAAAGCCATTGCAGGAAATTAACTAAGATACCAGATGTGGCGCTAGAGAGCCGAATAATGAACTATTTTATGATATCAAAAAATTACTGAGGCTGCCAGAAAATGTATAGTGGTTTATTGCAGTGACATTATCCATTTTACTGTCCCACAAATGTTACCTACAAATAGTAACAAATGCCATGGGCTTTCTGTAATTATCTCTTTTGCTCAGGATCCAACGGAATCTTGGTGAATTCTCGGAAGAATGGGAACTTTGTATCACGCAACTTGCCCAGGCCGATTTAGTCAGCTTCTAAAACTGCTAATATGGGACACATCCTCTCTACTCTAATATCCTTGGTTTTACGAGTCGCGTGAAGCAAAGGAAGGTTGACTCACGCAACTTGTTGTCTTAATTTTCCGCGGAGAGATGGAGGAGAGAAAGTTGCCACTTTAGCCAATCAGAGAGATTCTCTCATATTGGCTGCTTGAAAGCAGCTCTCTGATTGGATAAATCTCATCTCACCGCGGAAAATTTAAGATAATATTTTCCTGGATCCACCTTTAGTTTTAAGCTACTTGGCGTGTAGCACCTTCTGTCAATATCTAAATAACATCTAAATGTCCTTTTCTAATGATGATGTCTTATTACAGACAGCCGCCTCACCCGTAAGACTCCCGCCTCTTATGCGGATGGCGTCTACATGATGGCAGGACCGGATCGGCCAAGCCCAAGGTAAGTTTATTAACTTAAATGTTAGATATGCAGTCGGTAGAATGTAAAATACGTAAAATACGTTCATTCAATGCAATACTTGACATTTATGTATTTTGCTTCATGTTTAATACATGACATTGTAGCAGCTACTAAGTCTTGCCCAAGTTACTGTATAGCTCGAACTTCCGTCCTTACGAAATTACGAATATATTTTCTCGGCGGGTTACTAAACCTGTAAACCATGTACCAGCATTACATAATAGTGTCCCAAATATCCCCTTTAACTATAAAAGTATTGGAATATAGAACACTAAAGTCACTTATGGGAAAAATATGTTCTCTTCAATATTATGAAACTGAGCTACAAATCTCTGCTTCCATATGTTTTTTTTCCTAGGACGTTAAGTGAAGCCTTCATGAAAGGACAGGAGGGACTCGGATCAAAGCGGAATAGAACGGCGCTGCTAGCATTCTTTGGACAGGTAATATAAATGTACATATAAGGAGACATCCATTGAACTGAAATGTAGATATGGGGCTCAATGGAGATCGGTGGTGTCACTGTGACAGTTTTATCTGTTCATGTTGACAACTCTCTCTCTCTCTCTCTCTCTCTCTCCCCTCTTGAATATCATTTTGTAGCAAGTACACTTCTCTCTGTTACATACATGAATCCTATTTAACTGGAGTATACAGCCTGCTTGAGAAAGATTCATAGTTCAGCCATAATTATATTCCAAAGCTGCCTTCAGTCTCGTCTATAAAATGCATATGTATTACCGAAAGTAATCTTAACTTGTATAATATTGTCTGGCAAAGAAATGAAAAAGTTTTCACCTTCTCCCAGAACACAATAAGATAAGTGCTTCCAAACATTTTGTCTCAGTTAGTTAGGGTAAAGCAGACATTAAACTTTTTACATGACATTCATCTGCGTCATTCCGAAGAAACCGTTAAGTATTTATGGAAAGAAAACTTTCAAGTATGTTCTTAGCAAAGACGATTTTCTTATGATTTCTCCCCTTTTAATACTTTTCCTAATTCTGTATACATTGAATAGTTGACGTCATAGAATAAACTACAGTATAATATCAAAACATCCAAAAAATTGTATTTATACCTATATAATAGGTAAACATTAATACACTTTCATGCACATATTGTAACTTAATTAGTGGACTAATTCAATGCTACGTGTTAGTTTCCAAAAAATTGTCAAAATACTCACTTATGGTGTTCTTCTGTAGAGAAGTTAATTTTGTTTACCCGTAAATGCAGTTTGGAAGTGTGTGTGTGAACGCTTTCTGAAATAAACAGATGGTAGAATATTGGGTTGGAACACTTTGGCTGTCCAAATGATAAGAGTTCTCTGACCAAAATTCTAACTCTTCAGAAGAGACAACAAACACTAATATGTTTTATGGTTTATAATGATACTATGAACATACATAAGAGGTAACAGACTCTTTCGACTGCTTAGTTCAACCTCTTTATATAGAATTAGAAATACAGATTTGGCACCTTTTGTTTCTTATCATTTGGACAGCCGACTTGTTTACATGTAAACATTATATTTACACATTCCATTGCAAGCTATTTAAATAACACACACTTCAAAGATATGTTTTACAGTTATATGACATTTAAAAGTGTTATTCATAACTTTAAGAATAGTTGAACACTGTTACTACAGTATAATGTAGGATAAATAATTGCAGTTTTAATCACTATTGACGAAAAACAGGAGGAACATGGAAGCTTAAGAGCAAGCTTCACATACTGACGTGAGACGTAATGTGTTAATACAATATTTCTGGGAAATTATGCATGCAGGAAATATGCATTTATAAGCCTTTGTAAAGTACAAGGACTGGGACTAAGTAATAAGGAAAACTGCTCTAGTTCTATATTTATAGAGAGCTGCATAATCCAGTATATTGAATGTCTCCTTCTTGTATAAGCCTTGTGTTCAATAGTATTTGTAAACGTTTGTAAAATAATTACGAATGATATGGCTTCTTACTTCTCGGGCTTCTGATAATTATGTAATAATAACTTATATTATATCAACAAAAACTATTACATTGGTCATTCCCGTACAAGAAGTAATTGTACAGAATATACAAAAGTTACTAGATTATTATACTGTATACGCAAGATTCCGATATGGGTTGATTTTTGCATAAACGGCCATTATATATAGTTTACAAATATCAATATGACACACAGTTATGCTTAAGATAAGACTCAATTATGTTCTCAGGTTGTTACCGCCGAAATCCTAATGGCCTCCCAAAACGGCTGCCCTCTCGAAATCCACCAGATCCCGATCGCCAAATGCGACGAAATGTACGACCGGGATTGTGAGGGCCGCACTTCAATGCCATTCTACCGGGCGCATTATGCCCGGCGCACGGGGCAGTCTCCAAACAGTCCCCGGGAGCAGATGAATCGGATGACGTCATGGATTGATGGCAGTTTTGTGTATTCAAGTCAGGAAGCGTGGGTGAGTGTATTAGTAGATACGAGGGTCAGTCAATCATCCCCGAGACTTGTATAGGACAAACTTTAAGGTCCGTGCTAGTATCCCAATGCTTCGAAAATGCATTGTAGTTAGTACAAAACTGCAGATTATGCCAATGGTCCCCCGTAGGTTTAAATAAAATGTAATGAAAGATTATGAGAAACAGAATGATGCTATTATGAATATTGTTGACTACTTAGACCCGACTCTCTGTTACTTGAGACCAATGAAAGTATATACTCGACCGCGTTGCTTGAGACATAATGACTGTGTAGAGACAACTTAATGAAGGAAGGCATATTTGTTACCAGCTTATTTGTTCGTTCTTATATATTCTTGGAATGGTTAAATTTGATTTACTGTTTTATGTTTTATGTTTATCAGGTTAGCACCATGAGATCCTATGAGAATGGCACCCTGAAGTGGATGAAAGGAGCTGAGTCCATGAAACTCCCTCCCTACAACCTGGAGAGAGTTCCTCTATTCAACAGTCCAAGTCCGCATGTTCTTAAGAGACTGAGTCCAGAGAGAATGTTTGGTAAGTTATAAACTATTTATTTGCCAATCTTAACACTAAGTCTTTACCTTATCTGAAAGGGTAAAGTACCAGGGTTTTAAAATGAGCCATAGTAATGATGTAAACTGAACAAGGAAAATGGCAATTTGGCTATAATGTTGCCATTTATACTTGGTAAATATCACATGAGGCTGCATAATAATCCAAGAAAGTCTCAAGATATCCAGAGCCTTCCTTGAATGATCCCTCCTTAACTTTTTTAACTTTTCAGTATTGGGCGACCCCAGAACGAACCAAAACCCCGCCTTCCTCACCCTCGGCCTCCTCTTCTACAGATGGCACAACGTCCTCGCTGAGAGGCTTCACGTCAAATTCCCAGCTTGGAAGGATGAAGAAATATTTCAGGTATAGGATGAGTTACATTTGAATGTGCTACAATCATAATGGAAAACAAAGAGTAAAAAAGTTTGAACTTTATTATTATACTATAAATTAAAATTACGCCACCAAAGGATCTTTTGACAGGGCCCCATGGTAGTTCTTAGCCAAATAGAAATAAGGAAATGTTGTAAATAAATGATAATCCTTTTAAGACAAAGTATGTATTAGTCTCAACTGAAGAGAGTGTCACAGTAAACTACTACATGGGTCACCCTTTACAAGAACAAAGGCATTACAAGTATTTCATTTTCAGGCCGCCCGAAGACTCAACATCGCCACCTTACAGAGCATCATTGTATACGAGTATCTGCCGGCGTTCCTGGGAGAAGGGCTGCCAGAATATAAAGGATACAACTCAGATTTGCATCCAGGGATATCGCATGTGTTTCAGAGCGCGGCATTCAGGTAACGGCATAATAGTTTAGATAATACTTTACTAGCCCTATTAAACAATCAATAATATACGCACAAGGGTTTAGGGACGATCCATGTCTGTAAGCTTAAGAGTATGTATCTCATGCCAAGTTGGCATTAATAATATTAATTATAGCTTCATCGTGTAAATGTACTTTTAAGACAATTGAATAATATGCTTCCTATAATCATGTGGAGTGAATGTATCTTTGGCTAAGCTATCCCGCCGAGTATGGTTTTCGGTGTGCTTCACGCCATGAAGGCCGTGTGAAAGCTAACGTGCAAAATTTATAGTAACACGACATAGAATTATGTGTCAAAACTGCCAGATAATATTGCATCTCCTTTTATCTTAACTTTGTACATGCAAAGCTTCACGTGTCTCTTGTGTCTACAACACAATGCTGAGCTCAACATCACTCATAATCCATACTCGGCGGGATGATGTATAATTTATTTATATGCATGGTGTATGATTGTATACGGCTAACTTCCCGCCAAAAGAAATTCATCTTCCTTTTCTCCCGCTAGATTTCGAGAGCGCCAAGAGAGAGGCAAGGTTGAGTTTTTTATGTTCTGCACGGTTCCGGAAGAAGACAAAACGGAAATTTCATACTTATATAAGAGCAACCTTGCCTCCTGACACTATTGCCATCTAGCGGATGAAAAGGATTTCATTTCTTTTGGCGGGAAGATAGCCGTATAGCTCAAGCATCTTATATTCACTTTGACATATGACAGAGTAGTAATATTATTTATGTATCTACGTAAATGGATGCCTACCTCAGTGTGTTCTACTTTATGATATAGAGTTAAGAATACATATGAACATACATTATTCTGGGGGATTAGCATGAATGGGGGAATAATATACAGACGTATGCATATATTATACAGAAAGTACAACAGTTTTACGAAAATGCACAAAAATACCTGTAACATGCTACAACACTATAAATATATGTTTGTATGAATAAAAAAGGTGAATAGTTACACGAGTACTAAAGTTTTACATATTTTTAGATACGGCCATACTTTGATTCCGCCGGGGATTTACCGCCGAGAAGCCTCTAAACACATTAAAGACAGCGATGGAGACACAGATAAAAGGAATATCGTCAAGAAAGCTATTCCAGGTAGGTAAATACAGTTCAACAGTAAACTTCCATAATTCGGCTGTCCAAATGATAAGAGTTTTTTATTCATAATTGTAACTATTCAGAAGAGCCAATGAAGACGGTTACCATATGTGTATGCTCTGTACTGATACTATAAAAGTACATAAGAGGTAGAGGAGGACTATTTCGATTGCTTAATTCATGCTCTTTATAGAATTATAAAAGCAGATTTTGCACTTTTTGCTTCTTATCATTTGGACAGCTGATATATTCGTTTTTTGTTATACTCTTATTTTTGTTCAAGGAAATCCAACGAAGAAGCAGAAACCCGCCCAGACCCCAACTCAAGCCCGGTGCCGGTTTAAGCGGGATTTCCGGGGCAGCCGCGCCCTGAGATTGTGCTCATCGTGGTGGGACGCTCAGGGAGTGCTCGCAGGTAGATAACTGAACAACACTTTGGAAATGCCGAATCCAATTAAATCCTTGTTGAGTGCAGATGCTGCAGCTAACCAATACTGTATAGAAAAAATGTGCTGCAGTTACTACTACTGACTGTTAGATAATTTCAATTTTCCTACTGGTCACATTTACGAGTAGTAACCTTGGAGGAAAGAAGAAATATGGAGACAAAGCCAAAAAGTCAGCTGCCACATTTGAAGAAGGCTCCTGGTACTGGGGAGTAACGCCCTCAGATGGGAAAATGAGCTGCTCAGACCCTCGGAAAAGGCTTTTCTCCATCACGCAACCTGACCAGGGCAAATATGCGCAGCCTTTTGCACTGTTATATGCTTCGTATCCATATTCATCAAACATCCTTGGATTTCCCCCAAAAAGAAATTGCCCTTTTCTGCTTTCTAAACAAACTTTTTGGCAAAATCGTAAAAGGGTATTTTCCTTTCTTATACATATACAGAAAATATTATGAAATCCCATAATTTCTTAATATTTTGCAATACACCAATTTATTATTGGACCCTGGCAAAATATCTAAAAGGGTGTGCATTATAAGTTCATTAATCACACAATGCCTACGAAGTATGAACACAATGCAACAACACATTCTCTCCTTGCATGCTTCTATTTCAGTCAACAACCCATACATGTGGCGAGATCACCATAATTGCCCTAATTAGATCTTAAATCTTTCCCCTTAAAAACCGCAACAACTTATGTCCAAGAAAACAACATTTGATATTCATGACCTCGAGAGTCAAGAAAGAAGATTTATAAGGAAGCACTCGATCAAAACCACGCAAAGAAAATGAGTAGCCTTTAAGAAAGTTTGGCAGTTGTTATCTAAACCTCAACGGGTGATCATCATACAAATAATAATGCGGCCTTTATGGCAGCCCAGTTCATTTAACAGATGCTATTCTTGCTTCATTATTGTAGTTTTAATGGCTCATGGTATGTCACATTTGTTCTTAATTGCACTATGGTTCCATCTTGATTAATCTTAGTTTATTGCGTCTTGGGAGTCACAGTGGACGGAAACCGAACGGACAATATCAATTGACCTGTGGAAATACGCATTTTTCTGCTTTATTTACTTTTGTCCGAATTGCGCCCCCTGTCGGCCACTTTGGAACTTTCAAATCAAAACATCACGATCTAGGGAATTGGCGGGCTCACAAGAATACTGGCAGGCTCAATATATTAAATAACGTGTTTTAAGAAGATAAAGTGGTCATTAAGAGTGTGTTTTAAGAAGATAAAGTGGTTATTAAGAGTGTTCCATCCATCTCGGCCCGGGTGACTAAAATCTACAAGTTTCTGCCCCCGCTTCGGATGTGTCTCCGCCTCGTAGGCGTGTCGTCGCCGAGGTCTTGGCCCCGCCGTAGAGCTTGCCTTCATCTCTGTCCTTGGCCTGGAGTGGTATTCATTACTGGGATCGCCTGCAGCTCCGGAATTCGTCTCCAAGGCCAAGCTTGCCTAAAGCATTGCTTTGAAGGGGGATGACGACGTAACGGCATGCATGTTTATAAGGTATTAAGTCAATAACTAAAGAATTATAATATTCCAATATTCATTGGATACAGCTTTGCGACTCTATTTCTACTTGTAATAATTGTAATGAATAGGATCGCTGTGTATATTATATCCGAATTCATATTATTATAGTTCATGGTAAATAGATTGCAGGCCAACATTTACATTAATAATAGTTTATCTCTTTACAGACAATCGTACGTTGCCATCCGATGCAGTCCAATCATCCGCCGCGCCGTCTGATGTCACTGGCGCATGGCCGCCATCCGATCCGCGACCAGCTCTATCTTCACTGCAGTTCCGCTCTGTGGCCGTCTCTGCAGCCAGCTTCATCTCCGTGGCCAACTGCATCTCCGTGGCCAGCTCCATCTCCGTGGCTCGCTACATCTCCGTGGCCAGGTCATCTCTGTGGCCAACTCCATCTCCGTGGCCAGTTCTAGCTAAGCCGAGTGACCATCTCCCAGCCAGTTCTGCCATAACTAATAATAAATTGCCGTAATAATCATTAATGTTGCTTAAGATGTAATTTTTAATAATAAAAGGGACGTAATACATTATACATAACACTACCGTTCCTCAGCTATGAATATATATTACTGTATATAATTTTTTCCCCTAGTGAGCCCGCCAGTTTTCTTGTTTTCGCGGGGAGTTCACAAATTGGCCGCCAGAATGCGCTGAAGGAAGAAATGCGTCACGGGCAAAAATATGCGTATTTCCACAGCTCAATGGA
>LR142428.1:0-10501 GCA_900659605.1 Tisbe holothuriae | reverse complement strand
ATCTTGGATGATAATATTTATAAAACTCAAAGGTGTTTCCTTCATTATCTGAGCAGTCTTTTTTGCCACGCCCCCTAGTGGACATTTCTAAGCTGTATTCTGTACTGTAAGAGACAAAAGGTTTGCTTTCTGGCGGCTTCAGCAAGAGCTGCCTGAAGGCTGAGTCTATAAAGACTTATGAGACACTTATGAGACATATGTGCTTTGAACTGAGCGCGGGAAAAACGGGAAAATTCAAACGTTTTCCCTGCTGGCACCCCTTGGCTGTATTTGATTGGTGCGTACGCATACTTTATGCGAGTTTGTCCTGACCAATCTCATCGGAGATCAGCTGGAAGAAGAGTTTCTCAAGGTCCACTTGGCAGGTGGGGCAGTGTGGGTAGGGAGGATCCACAGCTAAAAAAAAGTTTAAATTTAAGTACATTAAATCGTGGTAGCTGTGATCGAAAGTCGTTTAGACCCGGCTTTCCAGAAAGTCGTGGTTTGAGTTTGAGTTAGTGCAGCCCTAATTAAAAAAATATATGCACGGACCTCTAAAACCATTTCCCTACTTATAAATAATAGTACCTTGTTTCAGAAGGCAAGTCATGCATCCAGAGCTGAAGTTCTGTGCTTTTGGAAACCCTGACATGCAGGCCAAGGATATGCTTGACTGTAGTAAGGTACACCTATGTAGATATATATTTATCAAATTAGCTTCATACTATTTTATCCCAACCTCCAAATTTTGACAAAATTCTCCTTTGCTGTGGCAATCCGGTGACACTCGTAGTGGTGTTAGGCCACCAGCTAAAAATATATTTTTATGCATAAGACTAATGTTATGATAGTAATTCTACCTGGGCTTGACAATGTCTGGAAACAGTCTCTGTACTCTTCTAAGAAACTCTCTGACACTGTCCTCTGAGGCGGAATCCGCCTCAAGTCGAGCTTTCTTAGCTTCAGACATATTACAAGAAAAACTACAACAGTTTTTCTGATGCTACTGTGCCAACAAAGCTGATATAATACTAGACCTTGTGTGCAAAATAAATATCTGCGTCGACATGCGTCGTTCCCTGTGCGAGTTGCCTGGCAGTGGGCTGAGTAAATTCTGATGCGAGGTTTCGTGATTGAAACAATAACAATATCTTCTTGACGGCAAAATCACAACAGTGCCACAAGTTAGAACTCGGTCATGTTCTCGTCGTCCAGCATGGCTTTGCTGGCCCGCTCTGCCCTCAAGAATGTCGTCGCAGCCACTGCCCTACGCAGCCCCGTGGGTCCTGCCGCCCTGCTGTCCACATCTTCTGGAGCCCATCTGGCCTCTTGGATGCCCCCTGACGAGAAGCACACCAACTGGACGTGGCTGGGAAAGCCCAAGTTTGTCAAGATGCATTCCAAGGGCTTTCAGGTCACAGTTAAGAGGAACAATCAGGGTGAGAAGAACCCGGTTCTATTATTGATGAAATATGTGTGTAAAGTGTTTAAGGACTATATATAAATATTGTAGGAACTGGGATTCCTTGGAAGTTCTACAGCAATACCAGCCAGCTACGAAAAGCAGATAAATTTCTATTATAAACTACCGACTACCAAATGTGAACCGTTCTTTTCCTTTCCTTTCAGACTTTTCCCTCTACCTCCTTGAAATGGTTGGCTACCGGTTCGCGACCGACACGTTCAGAACGCGCGAGTCCGACCGGCCCCTCTTCCGCAGCAGCATCTACCTGTACGAGCCGCGCGTGCTCGCTGAGGCGCTCAAGGAGTTCCTGCGGGAGGCGGAGGGCGAGAGTTGGAGCCAGCTCCAGCCGGGCGGAAGGGAGGGACCGCCGTACAAGGTCATGGAGTGTCCAAAGTATAAGGTAATAATAAAATGTGTTAAGAGGCGAATGTTATACATATTTGAGAAACGTCTACTGCAGATTTTTTGTATTATTACTAGTGATCCCTCATTGTATATTTTTGGGCACTACCTTTTGGTTCATTCACTAGTAACGCCGTGATTGCAAATTTTCATCATCATGCCACTGGGGGGATTTGAACCTGCAACCTTCTGGGCCACAGGGTCCAAGCGACTTGCGATCACGGCTACCACGTCCCCCTACTGCAGAATAAGTAAAGTTGTAAAATACTTTTTACTCTTATTTTCCAGAATCGTCGTCAGGAAATCCACTTGTACACCAATGCCGACGGTACGTACGACTACATGCACATCCTGCAGAAGGTGTCGGCGGAGGAGGAGGGCGGCAAGGAGCGCGGCGCTCACGTCTACGCGGACGAGGGTCTGCTGCCAGAGATTATTGCTGCTCTCGAGGCTGGGGCCGCGTTGATGGACGAGAGAAGAGGAGGAGGAGAATAAACGCTTTATAAAACTCCTGTTTTCTACAAATATACATTCATGCAGCTAATTCGCCATTTTCCTGTTGTCCAAAGTTAGTACAACCTCCTAGGATCAGACCTATTTTGTACTATTTATTTTACTACTTATTTTTAGGACACTGCCTGATAATACTAACAATGTTTAAAACTTTAGAGAGTTTAACAATTGGGTCCCTTTTACGCCCCTTTTATTATATTATCTGTAGCCATGTAGAGACTTCCATGTCCTTCGCTTATCAGTCCCTCACATTATAATTTGTGAGTATGTACCGGGTGCGAAAAATATACTTTCATATGCATCTTCAACTAATTTACTATTTAATTTACTTCAAAGGATACGTTCTAAAATGAAACAGAAAAAGTTCTGGACCATTGGAATACTTGGGCAGAAAATTTTGACAGTACACAAGACAAAATTACTAACTGAGGCAGCATGTTTTTCTACTTCTATAAAATTGCTACCTTTTAAGCTTTTAACTTGTTCACTTCAAAATTTAATGTTAAAAACGCTGAAAATTGAAGATAATGAATATTCATCTATTCAAGCAATGTAAAGTGGACGCGCTCAGAGTGTCTTTATTGACTTAATAAGGATGTGCTCTGACAAATTGATTGTTGAATTATGAAGTAAGCAATTTACAAACAAATTAGTATTGTCTGAAAGTCTAGAAAGCCGCAGAATATTATAGAATGGCTGTAAGTAATCACGTCATTCGCGTAGGAATTATTTCCGGAAACATTTCTCTTCTCAGCCAGGCAAGCTGGGCCGTGAGTGTGTAAGGGGAAATATTTTCTGCATTGATGCCTGTCTGGGAGAGGTCCCTCTATTCTCAGGGCCTAACACACCCGGTACAGGCTAAACACGTACAAAGTTCTCATTCAAACTTGCTTTATATGTAGTTATATATACTGAGTTAGTCTATTCCAAGGGTATAGACTAAAGGGTCTATTCATTATCCGAGAGCTGTTTTGTAGTCTTTTTGTGCCATTCAAGCCTCAAATAATCTGGCTTTCACCACTCCCCTCCCTTAAATCTTCTAAATGAGAAGTGTAAACATGTCAAATGTGCGTTTACGTTTAATGCGTCTCGAATATCGAACACGCACTTTTTTTTAAAAAAAATGAGACCATTTGAACATTCCTGAACACTTTTCCCGGCATAACACCATTCAGTGTAGGAATCAGTCTCACTACACTTAATATATATCGGATTTACGCCATCGTCTTTTAGACTGTTTAAAGATGGACTACAAATATTTATAGCCATTGAAATGGTACATTTACTACATAAAATAGACAAAAAGTCAGCTCCAAAAATTATTGCAGATTATTGTAGTGCATTAAAAGTGCCTCGATGTTTCTGGTAATCAAATATCTTGGGTAATCACCAAGAGCTTAAATAGCTTTCAGACGTCTTATAACAAGTGCATTTTCTTTCTCTTCCAACTTTGGGCTACACGGTGTAATACCTTCCTGCAAAGAAAGTTCCCCTTGCGCGCGTATATATAAAGCACTCACACACAGGTTGAGCAACACACAGACAATTTCGGAGCATGGCGCAATATGAACGAAATGTACACATAGCACAACATGACGACATTTAGGGCTATATAAACGGGGAATACTCTCGAATGGGTTATCAGTGTCCTATTTCACGTTTCAGTGTTTAAATACCTCCTCCTCCTCCCAAGTATTGGGAGCGGGGTTTATATTAGTAGCTATTTCGAATTAACGAAAGGAGTTCCGTCCTTGTCCGAATTTAACCAGCGATCAATATGGTAAGATTGTATAATCAATCATGTCTATTAAACTGAGGCTACATTTAACACGTTTTACGTAAAATTTCCCCTGTAACGGATAACTTGTATTTGGCTCTCTAGCTCCCCCAACCTGATACTCGAAGTCGGCCCTTTTAAAATTATTTCGTATAAGCGTGATATCTTGCTTTTCCCAGGGGTTGTATTTGGCAGGTTAAACCATCTTTGCCTACGTTTTAATGGTCCTTTTTGCTTCCAGGTGAACTTCACAGTTGACCAGATCCGAGCCATCATGGACAAGCGGCGCAACATCCGCAACATGTCCGTCATCGCCCACGTGGATCATGGCAAGTCCACGCTGACGGACTCTCTCCTGGCCAAGGCTGGCATCATCGCCGGGTCCAAGACAGGGGAGAGGGCGACCGACATCCGGAAGGACGAGATTGAAAAGGGAATCACCATCAAGTCCACGGCCATATCAATGTACTTTGAGATGGAGGAATCGGACATGGAGTTTGTCAAGCAGGAACGGGAACCGGACTGCAACGGGTTCCTGGTCAACCTCATTGACTCCCCGGGGCATGTGGACTTCAGCTCTGAGGTGACGGCAGCGCTCAGGGTGACTGACGGTGCCCTGGTTGTGGTGGACTGTGTGTCTGGGGTCTGCGTCCAGACTGAGACTGTGCTGAGGCAGGCCATGGCTGAGAACATCAAGCCGGTGCTCTTCATGAATAAGATGGACAGGGCGCTGTTGGAGCTGCAGCTGGAGCAGGAGGAGTTGTACCAGACGTTCCAGAGGATAGTGGAGAGTGTGAATGTCATCATCTCCACATATGTGGATGAGAAAGGCCCAATGGGGAGGGTGTGTGTTGACCCAGCTGACAGCTCAGTTGGGTTTGGATCTGGATTGCATGGGTGGGCGTTCACGCTGAAGCAGTTTGCTGACATGTATGCAGCCAAGTTTGGTGTCAAGGTTGAGAAACTGATGCCTAAGCTCTGGGGTGAAAACTTCTTCAACCCAACAACCAAGAAGTGGAGCAAGAAGAAGTCAGCTGACAACCAGCGGTCCTTCTGCACCTATGTGCTTGACCCTATCTACAAGGTCATTGACGCCATCATGAATAACAAGAACCCTGATCAGCTTCTTGACAAGATCAACGTCAAGGGCAAGATGACCCCTGAAGAGCTGAAGCTGGAAGGCAAACCATTGATGAAGGCTGTCATGAGGAACTGGCTGCCAGCTGGAGACGCCATGTTCCATATGATTGTGGTTCACCTGCCATCTCCAGTGACGGCGCAGCAATACCGTGCTGACCACCTCTATGAAGGACCCCTGGATGATGAGGCATGTGTTGCAATGCGCAAGTGCGATCCAGAAGGACCGCTCATGATGTACATTTCCAAAATGGTGCCCAACTCTGACAAGAGCAGATTCTTTGCCTTTGGAAGGGTATTCTCTGGCAAGGTGGCCACTGGGCAGAAGTGCAGAATCATGGGACCAAACTACACCCCAGGAGGCAAGGCTGACTTGTATGAGAAGTCCATACAGAGGACTGTCTTAATGATGGGTGGTAAGGTGGAGGCCATCCAGGATGTGCCCTGTGGCAACATCTGTGGTCTGCTTGGTGTTGATCAATTCCTTGTTAAAACAGGGACCATATCAACATTCAAGGAGGCGCACAACCTCAAGGTGATGAAGTTCTCAGTCTCCCCTGTGGTCAGAGTGGCTGTCAAGCCAAAGAATGCCTCAGAGCTGCCCAAGCTTGTTGCTGGCTTGAAGCAACTGGCACAGGCGGACCCAATGGTTCAGTGTCTGATGGAGGAGTCTGGGGAGCACATTGTTGCTGGAGCTGGTGAGCTCCACTTGGAGATCTGCCTCAAGGATTTGGAGGAGGATCATGCCAAGATTGAGCTGATCCGGTCAGATCCGGTGGTGTCCTACCGGGAGACAGTATCTGCCCCCTCATCTCAGCAATGCCTGGCCAAGAGTCCAAATAAGCACAACAGGATCTTCATGACTGCAGCGCCAATGCCGGAGGGCTTGGCAGAGGAGATTGACTCTGGCAAGGTGTCTGCCAGGGATGATGCCAAGCTGAGAGGAAGATATTTGGCGGACAACCATGGCTTTGATGTGACGGAAGCACGCAAGATCTGGTGCTTTGGCCCTGACGGTAACGGCCCCAACATTCTTGTGGACTGCACAAGGGGAGTTCAGAACATGGGTGAGGTCAAGGACTCCATGGTGGCAGGGTTCCACTGGGCAACAAATGAAGGTGTGCTCTGTGAAGAGACCCTCCGCGGGGTCCAGTTTAACATCACTGACATGAAGCTGCACTCTGACGGAGCCCACCGCAGGGGCGGCCAGATCATGCCAACCATAAGGAGAGTCATGTTCGCCTCCTGTCTGACCGCCCAACCAAGGCTGCTCGAACCAGTCTTCCTTGTGGAGATTCAGTGTCCAGAGTCAGCCATTGGCGGCGTCTACAGCATACTCAGCCGCCGGCGTGGGGTTGTCTTTGAAGAGAGTCAGGTTCAGGGCACACCCATGTACTACATCAAGGCCTACCTCCCTGTCAATGAGTCCTTTGGCTTTGATGGTGACCTGCGGGGTGCCACGTCAGGCAAGGCGTTCCCGCAGTGTGTGTTTGACCATTGGCAGGAGATGCCTGGGGACCCCTTGGATGGGGCGTCCAAGGCGTGGGAGGTGTGCCAGCAGGCTAGGCGGAGGAAGGGACTAACACAAGGCGTGCCGGAGCTGGCAAAGTACCTGGACAAACTGTGATTATTGAAGAAGTTTGATTAATGGCATTTTTACATGTTACATCTGAAGTTTATATTCATAATAAGATCTATGAAGGTGCTGTGAATGTTGAGTTAATGTAATAAAAGATAATTCAACATGGAATCTATTTTGCCACTGTTTATTTCGGTTATCGGTATTTAGGAAACTGTTAAAGACAACACAATGTAAATAATATACATAATAATGCCATAAACACATGTACATGAGTGTAACAATACGATGGATATCATTTCCTACGAGGTAGTCTTATTCATATTTTGGTAGTACTGTTGGTATTATAATATGTGTGTTAACTCTACAGATGTAACAAGTGTCTTCTCATTATTCTCTCTCCTACACATTCCTCTTCTTCCTGTTCCCAATGTCAGTCTTTTTACGTCGACCGGAAGTCCCCGTTTTTCATACACACAGATTTCGCATTTGTTGCAGGTACACATTTGTACGACTGGAGTAGAACAACTATTCCAAAGTTAACATATATTTAAATTAAATTTAAAAATATATGCTAATAATGGAGCTAAAGAACATCAAAGACTAGCAGAATATGTTCTTCAAATTTTCTTTTACAGCCAAGTGTGGAGAGCCACAAAGTGGAAAAAGCATGAAAGAGCGCAAAACGGGCGCGATTCGTGCATTCTAATCAGATTCTGACATCAAAAAAGCTTTTGTAAACACTTCGTATTGAATAGACAGTGGCGACTACTATGCCTTAGATCAGTCAGTATGGAAACAATCAGGTCAAAATACACATTTGGTTTGACATGTTAAAAATTGTTATATAACACTCGAGACCAAAAGTAGTGATGTATATGTTAGTGTACTTGTAGACATCGCAGCGTAAGCAACATATTGTAGTGTTTTGTCTCAATTAAAAGGCCCGTGACACGGTAACAATGCTGGCACCAGGATAATGTTTCTACACCAATATGTGACCTAGATTATATCTGTAAATGATACCTACTTTCGCAGGACAGCGATCAAGTGAATACACATAATACAGAGTTAATGTGAAATGTCAAAAAGTATAATGTATAAGAAAATGAAAACTAGCCAGGATGAGCATGGTACTATTAAGCGAAAGTCTCATTAACGTTCGTAGTTGTAATTTAAGAATGCTTCTGTCAATGTGTATAACAATGTTCAATTTTCAGTGCAGTGTTTACAGTGATTAATATATGTTTAACAGTTAAGGGTGACTTACATTGAATAATATGTGACAATGCTACCCAAGTGTTTCTTATTCATTCCTTGTCTCGTGAGCTTTGCCCTTTCTCAGACAGTTGACCTGAATCAGGGCACCTTACGGGGAAGCACTCTGTCCCTGGGTGGGACCACAGTGTTCACATTTAAAGGCGTACCGTATGCTGAGCCCCCGATTGGGGACAAGAGGTTTAAGAGGACAGTGCCACATGAGGGATGGACGGTAGGAAACATTACTGGAATTCATCGTTCCATTTTATTACATATGTATAAAGCTATTAAGTAAAAACAATTTTTTGTGTGACATGTAGTCAAATTAAGTATGGCAAAACGTGCAAGTCCCATGCTATTTTTAAAAAGGTTAAAAAGCTTTATCATGTTACAATTTTAATCCTGTTTGGAATATTGTGGTAAAAACTCGCTACTCGATGCAAGACTAGCTACTCTTCGCAATTTTGTAGGCAATATTTCGCATTTCAGTGGGAGTTTTCTCATTTCTGCCGATCCATTTAGGGACTTAAGGGGAAAATAGATTTTTACTTCACAAAATGACCGGTCCCGGTAGAAATGAAAAACGTTGCCAGTCTGGAAGGCATCTAAGCTGCTTTACTCGGTCTTTACCCCTAGGGAACCTACACCGCCTTTGACTTCGGCCCTCCCTGCCCTCAGCCCTCTGGCAGCCGTGTGGTCCGGGACAGCATGCGCGAGGATTGCCTATTCCTAAACGTCTGGACAAACTATCTGCCGTTCAGAGGAGATCCGGATAACAGTAATCAGCTCAGGCCGGTCGTTATATTGCTAGAAGGTGGGTATACTTAAAGAGGTTGGGTATACTAATTTAAATTTAAAAGCTCTAGCACCCTAATTATTATAATGGAGTTTCGGATCACATAAAGTTACATACATTCTCTATACCCTTGCCTGAGATAAAATACGACCCTCAACATAAATCTAATTTAGTGGTCATGTTGTTTATTACAACGTTAAAACATATTTGTTTACTAAAAGTCAAATAATTTACAGACGCGGTCGGCGCCGAGAAGCATTGTACGATTTAGCTTTAAATACAAAAAAGTATGAAAACGTCTTTGAATATCCCAAGAATGGATAAATTCATCATTTAAAAATTATCAGTATATATTGTAGACTTCTGAATCCCCCTAGGTCAGCTGTTCACGCTGGGCAACCCCTCCGACGTCCCCGCCGAGGACTTTGTCGTGGACCAGGACGTCGTCCTCGTCTCCGTCAACTACAGAATCAACGCGTTCGGGTTCCTCTCATTCGAGAGTGAGGAGGTTGAGGGGAATGCGGGGTTGTGGGATCAGTACCTGGCCATTTTGTGGGTGTATGAGAATATCAGTGAGTGTAGTATAACCCTTAATTCATGATTTAAAAATTGCCGCTATAAATGGTATGAAAGTATGCCGTTAGGGGAGGGCATGCAAAAATCGTGACCAAACACATTGCGTTAGAGCTGATGACAGCTGAGGAATGATTTTATCTCAGCTGAGAGCAGAGAAACTACTACTAGCGATTCATCAAGAAAGAGATGCGACACCCCTGCTACATAGGCCAGTTGAGCATCATGATTGGCTTGGACACAGTCACAAGTGACATCCATTAATACCAAGCATATAAAAGCTCAACAATCAACATACATATTGAATTGCAGTGAAAGTTCCCTTATAAAGAGCAAAAATAAACTTACAGAATAGTTATGTCGCCTCTCTAACTTAAATGCTCACTAACCACTACAAGTTTCTCTGCTGAGGGCTGCTCACTCAATCACGCCTCAGGAGAGTTTTCTCTCCACTCAGCTGGTCACGACGTTCAGACTGCCCCCTATCGGTGATTGTAAGAACTGCATTTTGAGCTGTTAGGTCGTATCAAGCAAAGGTTATTAGGAATGTTGTGCTGCCACGGGAGAATAAATCAATAGGCGGGATGTTATGTTATATAGATTGAATAGTGAATGTTTAAGACAAGTCATGTCATTAATTTTATCAAGATCAAAATAGCCACTGGACAATTTTTCATTTGCTTGAAAATGAAGATCCATGACAGAACTGTTTTGATTACACAACATTTGGAATTTCTATAGTAACTCAACGTAGAAAAAAGCCTTGAGAAAGCTATTACATCACATCTCACATTCCCATATAAACAAATAAAGTCCCTTTTATTCCATGGCTGTCGCACACACACTCATAATATAATATCAACCCAGGGGGGACGTGGTAGCCGTGATCGCAAGTCGCTCGACTCCGACCCAGAAGGTCGTGGGTTCGATTCCCCCCCAGTGACATGATGATGAAAAATTGCGATCACGGCGGTCTAGTGAATGAACCAAAAAAGGTAGTGCCCAAAAATATACAATAAG
>LR142427.1:0-10499 GCA_900659605.1 Tisbe holothuriae | reverse complement strand
AATTGCAGACTCATTTCGTGAGTCATGATGTAGTTTGGGTGCTTTATAAACAATTCCACTATCTGCAGCAGGTGTTTACCATCATATTGATTCAAATCATTATGAGCCATAAATAGCAACGATGGCAGTAGTCCCAATTTAGTGCTGCTGCAGTCCAAGAAGACCAATTGTTGTGCGACCCGCGTCCTGTTAAGAACCAATTTGACTAGGTCCATGTGATCCGCCAGCCTTCTTTCAACGCATTTAGTAACAGACTGCTTGCTCATATATCTGTCAATGTCCTTCTCAACGTAACTAAAGTTTGTCTTTGAAGGTGCTGGAAGGATTCCATCCATAGATGCAGTGTGACCGATCCCCACTCTGTGCATAACTTCGAAGTAGTCATCAAGTGAATGCCTTAAGAACAATTCCTTTCCGAATAGAGCAGCATGTAATTCCATGCGATGTTGGCGGTCACTGATCTCAGTGACAATGTCTTTGTGACTGTAGAGTTTGTAAACTATATCAAGATGGCCTGAAATACATTTAAATGTAAATTAATTACATTTTAAAGATACTATATTCCCAATGCAGTTACTGCTCACCGTTCAATGCGGCCAGGAATAACCCGGTTTTGCGAGACCTATCCGTATGATTAACGTCACAGTGTGGCAGTAGCTGTTCCAAGCTTTTAACTCCAGGTGCTTTGGCATTGATGCAATATTCAAGAAACAATTTGTTTGCGAAAGATTTGTCTGTCTCACATTTGCGCAATACAGAGGCACTATCAGCAACTTCTGCGTCGAGGCATCTACGTTTCAACGACTTGTTCGGTGACCCATTGGTCCTGGTTTTACAATGAGCATTCGGACAAGGCCTTTCCATTGCAATTTGTATGTTATGTATCAAATCGTAAGGATGGTAGGAAATTCAAAGGTTTTACAAGTGTTATCTTCTTGATGGCTTGGCAGTGTCAAAGAAAGAGTTATTTTTTTTTAGAATATATTTTCACCTTCGATTGTTGAAAATGGCCGGCAGCCAAGAGTCTGAAATGGAAAGGTTTGGCAGGTAGATAGTTGACATTGAAGCAGTGGACCCAACGATGTTTAACTACTAAGGATTGGATAATACTCCTCAGTACTGCAGTAGTTCTGATTGCTGCATATTTTAGCCTTGTCAGGTTTTGTGAGAAGAGAGAACTTTCTTTCCGCGGATTCCTTCATAGATGCATTTGGATTTGTACGTCTATGCATAGGTAGCATTACAGAAAGTAATAAAAGTGCCCTCTCAAGTAAGAAAAGCGCCCTCCTTTGCTAAATGAAAAGGAAAAAGGGAGGATATGAGTAAAACCTACAGTGAAATTCCGTCACCTGTCGTATCTCCAATCCTTATAACTTAAACATCCTTGAGTGGACCACTGAGGAGTGCGGTCAATTGAACATAGGAGGGCGCTCAAATGACCTTTCAAGAATGCACGGACCTCTATAGCTTCAATGAAAATGTCTGCGGAGAACAAGTTAATTCAAGAGACCTGAGCAGACAGTTTTTGTGACATGAAACATTTAACAGATAGATACGGAAGCAAACCAATCCTACTTTATTTTGAACCCATAATTAAACGGTTTTTTTTAAGGTTCTTTGCTTACCATATCGGCTTTTTTTTAAGGTTAATTGCTTACCATATCAACTTTTGTTCATTTTGCCAATTTTGTTTTCCTTTTAAGAATCGACGCTGAAAAAGGAGTCTATACTGAAGAGAGTGCTTCTTTCGGCCGGCTTTGTTTTGCCCTTTCCGCCCGACGGGCTGACGGCAACGAGTGGGCTGCGTTGCAACGTTGGAAACTAGATGTGCTTCTTCTGTGCTGCCAACACAGCCCTATGTAATAAGATGAGAAGAGGCTGCTGAGGTACCTTGCATTAGAAGTGCAAAGTATGTTTCCAATTCCCCCTGCGTAAGAAGACGCTGCATTTATGTGACGCTTTTTGGAATTGTTTTACTAAAGAGTTGATGTTGAATGGATATTAATACAATTTCCTCCACGCAAAACATACAGCAAGGAAAGTTTAGATATTTTTATTATACCAAAACAGTTAAAACTTGACCTGTTCAATTGAGGAACGACTTTAGTTGATAGGACGCATAACGTATTAAATTTTTTTTTGAATTGTTATGATCATTTGACAATTCAGTAGCAAGTCGTCTTGCTATTGTTAGAGATAATAGGTGAATCCGTGTATGCATCTCTCCAGCTCTCCTCCCATCTCTCCCCCATCTCTCCCGGCTGAGATTCAAGGTGCGCCAGGCTGGCTGAGATGGGGGAGAGAAGGAGAGGTGAAGAGAAGCCCCCGGTCTTCATGTATGGTACTACTGTAAAATTCGTTTGTGGCACTCATAGCGTAGGATACAAGGGAAAGAAGGATTGAGTGCAACGTCCTGTTTTAAAGACGTCATTGTTTGCGGTGACGTTGTAGGTGCGCTTGGTTAAGAAGCTATTGGCTGTAAGCAACTCTTGGCTGATTTGGCTGAGTAGAGTTTGCGAGTCATGGGAGGGTTGCGATATATAGTTCCGTATATATATAGCCACACCATTCCTTCCTTATATTATGTGGCGGAAATGGTTTTATTCCTGTTATGCCATTGTTGGCGAATTATTTTAAAACATAGGGATAAATTTGAAACCATGAAACCTGAATCATTAATTTTATAAATAAAATTAACCCTGGACTTACATAGGCCGATGAAAGATAAGGGAACCCTAAAAATTTCCTGTATTTATACAAGGGCGAGGCTTGCATGCTTGTTTGTGAACATTTCTAACATGACGTACAGAGGATAATGGACAAACTAAATCCAGAGATCGGTGCTTCCGTTGCTTTTGAAAGGGACAACCCGGAGGTCCTATTGAAGTCAAGTAGAAGTCATGGTGATGTCCGTAATATTACAGAAAGTGTTCGAGGACAATGTTTATATAAAAGAGACAAATCTGTCGCCAACAAATTGCTTCTAGAATTTTGCATTGACGCCAAAGCAACGGGTGTTCCAAGCTTGGAAGATCTACTGCCCTTCTGCGACGTTAATCATAAGGACAGCTCGGGCAAAACGGGTTTGTTTTTGGCAGCATTGAATGGTGAGCAACGACTATAATTAATAAGTGCATGGTTTTGATAGAAACAATAATATGTGTATGACAGGACAATGGCTATCTTTAACGTTTACAGATTACTTCATTCATTGAAATTATTGCCTGCCATTTTCCTTCAGTTTTATTCATAAATAAATCAATGCATGTGCAATGGCACCGTTTGTATATTGAGACAAGGACAAGCTTAAGAGAAGGACAAAGACATACGTATGGGATTGAGAACATGAGGCAGAAAACCTAATTGAAGCAATTCTTATCTACATTAAAGGTCATACTGATATTGTGTACAAACTGTACAAGCAACGGGACATAATTCCTCATCTCTGTGACAACCGTGGCCTCTCTGTGTTACATGCCGCTCTCTTTGGAAGATCGTTGTTTCTAATTTATCCGAGGGCAATGCAGCAGTTCTTCGAGGGCATGAACAAGGGTCGTTTCCGTTTTGATTCACCTTCACTCATGGAACAACCTGCAAGTAGGGGTTACGTGTACGGCAAAGAACAAATGACATTTATGAGTCATCACCTATGTGAGAAGACGTGTGACGAACATTTGGATCTGTTGCGTCTGGTTCTAAATCGGACAAGGGACGCTAACCAAATGGTCCATGAAGAACATGGCCTCTTGGAGGGATGGATATTTGGGGCTGATAACAACGCAAACAGATACGACAAGAAGCATGTGGCAAATGTGACTAAAATGTTTCTGAATCATCCACATTTCAATATGAACCGCAACATGACCCTGAAGTTGCTTAGCGCCGTTATAGCAATGGACATGGATGATACTTTAAAAGTTATTCTCAGCACCCCGAATATGGGTACTGTGTTACATTGCAATACGGTGCTTTCCGATGGAACGTCTCTCCTTTGTCGCTGCATTTGTCAGACACGTCCAAAATGTTTCAAAGCTTTAATGGACGATCCAGCCATTGATGGAGATCGAATTGGGAAGTTTATTCATCTTAAAAAAATGACCCCCCTCATTGCCATAATGGAATGTTTAGGCGAATGGAAGGATTTACCTCCAGCTGAGGTAAATATAACGTGAAATTAAATACCTCAGAATGTGCTCAAGGGAGTGATTGCTTTCTTTGCAGAGAGTGGATGAGTTGAAGGATATGTTTCGGACATTAGCTAATCACCGGACCGTCAATATCAACCGCGTACTGGAAGTGTTTCAACACACTCTCTATCATGGAAATAAGAAAAGTGCCATTCGTGTAGCAAGCACTTGCAGGGATCCCTTCTTTATGGAGACTTTGCTCTCCGTTGACGACTGTAATGATGCGTAGGTATAATTTAGAGACAACCATGGTTAAATGAAAATATAACATGAATATTTAAAGGTTAAGATGTCGTCACGTTTTAAGGAACCTCGTCTAACAACAGTAGTTCAAGTTCTGTCTGTACAGGTGCTGTCGATTGTCAATGTCAACGCTTCATTGGCAGGAATTGTGGGAAACAAAAATGTCTAGAACAGTTATCATCTTTCTTTTGTTTCAGCGGGAACGTGTGACGGGACAAATCCATGGACACCGCTTGTACTTCAAGGAAGACCACCTTCAGCTCCTGCTCTAATTAACCAGAGGGGCAACAACAAGGAAGGCAACAATTTCTTAATATTTGTTAACAAGAGGTTGACGCTATATGTATATAAAAGTAGGACGCATTTTGAATTGAATGATACTGACGGTGTTAGGTGCTCATGGTAGAGAGAGTTTGTAAATTATTTTTAAATGATAAGATGAAGCAAACAGGTATTGTCATAAGAAAGTGTGACGTTGATGGCATTGACACGGAATAAATAATTAAAATATTAAAGACATTACATATGGCTTCACGCCTTCATTAGCAGAAGATGGGAAGTCAAAAAGAGAGGTGGAAATACAATGTGTACTGAACATTTTCCTTTGAAATATATACAATATCGCATCAGGATGCCCAGACCTCATGTTAATTGCAGTTGCATTTGGCGTGCATGTTTGTTTCTTTAAATAAGTAAAAAGTATGTAGACGTTTCATATACTTTAAAATTGGATGCGTTTCGTATCAATCTTATGAACCATGTTGAGAGGTATGTTGTAACAATGACCCCTGTATAAGAGGACACTTCACTTCTGTGACGGATTTTGAATAATTGTTTAAAGGCAATTAATGCAAAAACACCACTATTATCCATTTTTTTCTGTCCCAAATATAGCATAAAACGTTTTATCAATGTCTCTGTAACATGTTCAGATCTTTTGTACGTAGCGTCAAAGGTTACTTCAGTCGTAGAAGTAAAATTTCAATTTCTGGGACGCATAACGTATTTTGCATATTTATGGTCAAAGCAAAAAAGTTTTAAAGCAAAATCTACGGCAAGTAAGCCATATTTGATATGTTTTTAAGTTAGTTTTATTGTAACTATTATGGATACAGAGTAATACCTTATGTACTCTATGTAGTACTTAATAGTTGAATTCCCTTTTATGGGACGCATAGCGTAATGTCCGCAAGAAAAATGGAGAAGTCCAGCGTCCTCTTTTACAGAGGTCAGTGGTTGTAAGCATGATGCTTATAGGACATGGACAATGACACAGAGCCAATCTTTTACATGAGAGGTAAGTGTGTGTCCGTTCCAAATTCTGTTGTTAAGAAGATTTTAATGTCCTTTTAAGGAGGACCGTCTGTATGGCAAAGGAACTTTGTAGAACCTAGAGCAGACTTTTTGCTTTCCTTTCTGAGGTTGAGCGGAAAAAACTTGTAGAACTCACGCAACCTGCCCTTCTCTCTTTCCCTTTCCTGTGGACATCGTGCAAAGAACTGGAACTTTTCGGTGAATTGTTAAGGAAACTGTTACAGATCTGTGCACCGCTGACCTAACCTCTTTCCCAGCCCAGTACAAAGATGACTATCCTGCGACTATTCCTGCACAAGTCGCACGCTGATGTGCCGAAGACGATGACCTACCCCGTGCCCGCAGGACTCTGTCGTGAACTCCGTGTCCATTCGTACTGGAGGGTCATGTCCTACAGCGCCAATGAGGAGATAGTATCTGGTTCCACTGGCCGACTCTACTACCTCACTGGGCAATCCAATGAGCTCGGCGCGCGCTCAGGCAACGTCTGGATGTTCTGCACGAAGTGCCGCCGCGTCCTCAATGTGGACAATAACTTCGAGCAATCCAATCAGCTCTGTGTGGGATGCGGCATCTGGGACTGGGCCGATCAGGAGGGCAATGGACCGTGGGAGCTCTCAAGAAGGTCTCTGTTCACCACTGTCTTGAGCATGGCGGCTTCCTTGAACACTATGGCGAGAGTAGCTGGGGTGGAAGAAGATTTGCAGGATATATTAGCCATGATTCAAGGAGTCGAGGACCTAAGAGATGTTCCCGGCTGGGGTGGCGAAGCTGTGGAAGCGGAATCGGTGCCGGAGCCGTTGAGAGGCGACATCAATAACGAGCGGCAGGCGGAGATCCCAGAGCGCGAATCAGCGAAGGCAGCCGAACCAAAGGATCAAAAGCACGAAATATACGGGACGCTTAGACGTCTCAGAGGAGCGCAAGCTACTGAGAGCGGAGAGGTGGGCGTAGCCGTGGACGGAGCACGCGAGTCGGAGGCAAGTGACCGAGAGAGGAGCGTTTGGGTCAAAAGCACTGAGGGACCCCTGCTCGAATGCGGAGCCAGAGCGGTTCCCAACGTCGTGGCGGTTTCCGCTACCCCGGGCGCCCAAGCTGCGGAACTGCCTAAGCAAGGACGCCACCTGTACGTGCCCTGCGGGGGGGTCCTTCGTCGCCATATGACGAGGACGCAGAGGAAGAACTTGAGGATCGACGAGGTTCGGTTCATTCCGATTGGCACGAAGCTGTTAACTCATGGTAACCTGGCGGAAGTTTTGGACGTGGAACTTCCTAACTGTTATCGTGAGAAACCATATTTCCCGGGGGTGTGCGCCTGTTGCGGCAAGGCTCGCGGCGAGCTGGGTTTTGACGGTGAGCGTGTGCGTCATACTAGGCGGAGCGAGTGCCCTCTGTTCCGTGCTTTCGCGGGATCGGACTTGGCGAAGCCTAGGCTTTGCTCCTACCGCTTGTGCGACGAGCCCCAGAGCCATGTCCTCTCAGTGTGCCCCTACCTTCACCGTCTGTGTCGCAGCTCGTGCCAGAGGCGTGGCCACCCTGCGGGCTACTGTCATTATCCGGTGGAAGAGCTTGAGGACATTTTCAACGAGAGCGCACCTCTAGGATTTCTAACTCGCCATACTGGACACTGGAAATACACCGGTCCTTGCAAGCACTTCAGTCAGTTGAGATTCTTTCGAGCTGGCGGTGAACACGCGTGGCTAGATGAGGAATTGCTGCCCAAGCCGTTCGAGGAGATGAGTCACCGCGCCAGGATCGAGTGGTTCAAGTTTGCAATTAGATGAAGAGGAAGACGCAAGGGATGATTGAAAAAGCTACTGAGAGATGATTAAGGAAGAAATGTGTTACTTATGATTAAAAAAGGGAAAATAGGGGCTTCTTTATGTATTGCAATTTCAGTCTCCATGCTACTCATGTTTCACGCAGAAATTGTCGTGATAAGAAAATTGAGAAAAATAAAGACATAAGTCAGTATAGTTCTTGTAATTCACTGTATTACTTAACTTATTGATATGTTTATTTGCATTTGTGAGGAAGGTTACTGTTACATACAAAGTAGGACGCGTTTAGTATGGATATTAAGACGCACGTTGTAAGTGCTGTTGGAACCATGTGTCTTATAGGAAAGGGGGAGTGCTAGAAGAAATGTCTTTTTCAGGGGGAGCGTAATGTGACATATATATAAAGGTTGGACGTATTTTGGATTGTAAATGTGACGCGACGTGTAGGGAATGTTACAAGCATGTTTAGAATGTTACATTAAAATTATGCTTAGAACTATACTTTGAGGCAGATAATGACGAAAACCGCATTTCAAAGTTAGGACGTATTTCATATTGAATATCTGACGCGCCGAGTAAGGTTGTAAGCATAGATTACGCTGATGGTATAGAAAAGGGGGAAGCTATTCGGATTGAAACCGTGACGCAAACAGCAAGACTCTATTAGTACTTGACAAGGAGAGGACGATGCTGACTGTATTACAAAGACGGACGCTGTTCGGATGGAAACCATGACGCAAGCAATAGAGTAAACTTAAATATACTTGATAATAACAATTAAATTAGAAAGGGATACATTCGTTGTTAGTAAAAAATCACAACCTGTAGCATCTTATTAGGATGCCGAGAACTCTTCTTAATTCCAGCTGAATTTGGATTAATCAGCTGGTCTCGCGAGGTTGCGTCTTTCGCGCGAAACATTTGTCCCGCGGAGTGTTGCAAATGTTGCCTCGCGGTCCCTCCGCGGAGCGAAAAGGAGGCCTGGCTGAAATACGGATTAATAAGCACCATTTCAGCCTATTTTTTTGGCTGGGTATCCATATCCGAAAATGGCTCTGCCAAACAGAATGAGAGGAAGAAAACCAACAATTTGTGCCTGGTTATTTATGAGAATATATTTTACATTGATGCCCCTTGATCATTTTGAGGCGCTTTAATGTTTAACATCATGTGAGTCAAGCAGCTGAAACGTTCTGAAATAGGCCCATTGTGTATCGGTCAATAATAATTAGGGTCAAATGAAACATGCAAAATCATAAATGAAAATTGACAGTTTTGTTCAGCGATTTTATGTGTATATAAGACTGCTTTCGTTCATCGTAGGCTCCTTAATTGGAAGAAAGCTTGACAGAACTGAAAAGGAATACAAAGAAAGAGAAATGTTAGGTTCAGCTTGGAACATGTCCAGATCAAATGATGATTTGGTTTCGAAGACAGTCTCTAAGATAGATGGTCAAGCCTAATATAATAGGAGCAACAAGCACATGCCTCGGCATGAAAAAGCTCAATGGAGAAAAGAAGAAAACCTGACCTCAGAGAGAGAGAGAGTTTCCAGATTTTTTAGCTCCTTAACAAGTAGTTTCTTCTGTGTAAAAAGTAGATCGAACGTTGCTGAGATTTTTTCTACTTTTGGTATCTAATCACAAATTCAGATCAAAGCAAAGGAGGAATTCCTTCTGCACACATTCGAAACCACAATACGACGACAACAGGCAAGAGCACAAAGTTTTGTTTCACAAAAAGTGGGGCAAACTTACGATTCCAGTTCCCACGAATTCCCCCTTCTAATTAGACTCACTCACCCGTTCAGCTTCATCAGACTATTTAGATATCCGTAGTCCTCATGAAAGTTTCCAGATCTGCAGATAGGACTGTTCGAGATAAATGACCTGGGGCACAGATAACTTGTGACGCCTATAGTGTGGAATAAAAAGCGTGATTTGCAACAATAAATGACTTTGCAAAACTTTGTATAACTGGGATGAAACCGAGCAAAGAAACTATAATTTTTGAAAGCGTCACAGTAAATGTTAAAATCGTAGTGGTATTCTAGGCATTGGATTAATTTGCAAAGCAATAGTTTTCTAAATACTATAAAGTGTGAATATACGAGTACATCTACGTAAATTTGAATGATTCTACTAAGTGAGCCAAGCTAAGTTACATCCCATAAAATAATTAAAATTTATATTTCCAAATATATACATCAAACCCCTGTTTACAAAGTTTTACACATTTTATACTTTTATGAACACATCTTAGGAGCTTACTTTGTTCTTATTTAGCCAGTAGCACCTGTAGTGTTTATTTACCTCTCTTCGCATTGCGTCGTCCGCTCTGAAGTGGTCAGGAAGGAAGGACAATAGTTCTGTGTGCAAATGTGCTTCACTAAGAGTTTGCCTTGTCACCCTCTATAGTCCAGGGAGAAGAAGCAAAGTGTTGGAAGAACAAATATTTGACTTTATCAAATGGAAAAGACAAGAGTCGTCGGATGGGATGTGTTCACGCTTTATGTAAAGTAGAAGTAAGACATTCAGTGTGACTATAAGAAAAGTGTTAATTCTATCTGCTCAAGGCGGGCAAATTTGTACCTTTAATATGGCGAATACCCTATGTTCTGTAACCGCACACCTAGATGTGCTGGAAACATTCTGGAAACATTTCTGGAAACATTTTCTGGAAACATTTCTGGAAACGTTTTCTGGAAACACTTTTCTCTAGGTTGACAAATGTCTAGCTTCAGCTGTTGTTGGTCCAGTAGCTCAGTTGGTTAAGTCTTGTCTTCTTGTCCTGTCATTGCCGGTTCGAATCCTCTCCACTCCACTCCACTCTACTTCCATCCACATCAAAAGTTGCAAGTGCTTTTAACTCACATTGGTATGCATAGATAATTGACATTTCATGTTTTATATTGCCTCTTACATTATAGTGTTTAGGATGGTAGGTAGTTTATATTATATATTATATAATCTTA
>LR142426.1:0-10489 GCA_900659605.1 Tisbe holothuriae | reverse complement strand
TAGAACTGAAAAAGCTCCAAAATTATACCTCAAGTTGTAAGTCATGTAACATTGTGTGAGGTCCCAAAGTACTGTTAATGAAGGCTTTATATAAAATTTCCCACTCTAAATTTGACATCTTTACTTCATAAGGAAATTTCTAAAGTGCAGCAGAACAGAGTTATTAACATTGTTAATGAGGACATGAGTTATGAAACACCCTGTATGATCCATTGAAGTATAGTAATGTCTTTGTCCATATTCCAGGTCGGTGAATTCGGCGAGTTCCCTGACTTCAGCTGGTCTTCTTCTTCAGACGATGACGGCCCATCAGGACCGCCTCCCATGAAGCAGGAGCTGGCCATCGAGACTCATCTGATGGTGTGGCCCAACATGACCGTGGACGACGACCCTCCGAGGAGTGTCTGCTCGGAGGAGTGCCCCATGGGGCATGTCAAGAGCTTCACGGTAGGAATATACTAACGCTATTTGACCTTCGTTATGCTCAAGTTTGTACTTAAGGAAAATGATTGAACTTGGTCAGGTGCGTGGGTAGTCCAATTTCTCAAACATTACGGGTCAATTAATGCAAACGTAAGTTGTTTTGCAAACTGAAAGTGACCAAGGCTTTAAATGCACACTCATTTTCCAAAAACAAAGAGCTTTCTAATGTAGTTTTTAAACAGCACAAATCAAGTTAATAATTGCCCTCCGCTCCCTTTCCGTTCATCGTGCACTCAATAATTAAAACCTGTAGATAATGATCGTTAGGTTTTGGCTTTTATGACTTTATGGGGAAACTCGATGTTACTCAGTCTTATACGCATTTATATATTTCTGTTTGGTGTATAAAAAGGGGTATATTCGCTTCGTCTGATCCTAATCTGAACTGGAATAGACTCACGAATATAGAATCTGTTAATTAACCTCCAAAGCCATATCACAATACACCTGCATATGAAAGAATTAGATCACTGTAGCACTGTCTGTCGTCATACACGTTAAGCTCACACCGGCAACACCGCCTTAACACACTGTTCATTGAAGAATCTCAGCCTTGCCTTGGCCTCCGAACCAGCTTCCCAGAGGAGACTGGCTCCGAGCTGGACGGCAAAGAGTTCTTCCGGTCTCCGTCGCCGCCAGTGGCTGCGAACGAGTAGGTAGAGGGCGCCGAGAACGAGCCCGCCTTTAAGGACGGAGCGGACGGCCCGGGAGGCGGAGGCGGGACAGGTGAAGAAGGTGCAGAGGCTGCAGAAGAGCACTGTCACACTGGAATAGGGGGAATTATAGAAGCTATATAAGTTAGTAAAGTAATACTTGGAATATTGCTCTCACCTGACATAAAGTATTGCCTGTGTTAGTGGATGCTCTGCGTGGACCATGGAGAAAAATAGGTAGTTTTCCCTCGCGAGGTACAGAATGGGAAGCTTCAGACACTCACAAAAGCCAATTAACGCAAACTGGAAAACTTTTGTATTAGTTAAACGGCATTTTCCGTATATTTCGTAATACTTACAAGTTGCCACAGTTTCATGCCGATCTAATGCCAAGTAATGCCGCTGAATATAATGAGCGCGAGCTCTCTCCTCTTCTACTGCTCAAACTGTAATGAACTGACTGATTGCAACTACAAAGGGGGTACATTTGTGATACTATCGAATACTCGTACAGAGAAAGAACCAAGGCAGGATTATTTATGATTTCGTATCGTGTTCGTTTACATTATGGGCAATTCACTATATTTAGACGTTCCAAATGTAAAAAATCACGTTTAAAAAAGCTAATATGCGGTATTGTAAACAGGAAAGCAACAATAAAATCAATTTGTAAAGCAATAATAATTAATGTAATTTTGTGCATATGATGCATGAGCCCGAAGTAAATTATATATTCACACAATATAATAAATCGTGCTGAAAGTTCGAAGCCCGTAACTAATTATTAAATCGGTCAGTATAATTTATAGTTTCGTAGGAGACTTTGCTGAGCAATGGTCATTAACACAGAAAAAAACTGATTAGCTCCTGCTTTCTTGAGTTTTAGTCTACATAATTGTACAAGTCGGTTTAACGAGCGGAAAATATTAACTGTAGGAGCAAATGTTGCAAGTGGGTGTTATTGATTTCCATGCTGAGGGAGAAACGCCAGTTCATTTGGATACTACTTTTAATGGAAAAATGGTTCCACTCCATATCGTCTATTTGCGTTGCACTTGGATATGACAAATGGAACCGCTACATACCACAATAGTTTCTAATAAGCTAACTTGCATTCATGCATGATTATATTATAAATACTCATATTATTTTGCCTTTGGTTATAATGCGAAACATGACATTACATGCTATTTAATGTCCGTTTTACATGTTTTAAACGCTTTATAACCGTGCTTGGGCGTCGTTAGATACGCAGCGTAATTCGTCATCAAAGGACGACGACGCTTATTTTCCCTGTACTTTTTGGGTTAATCCACATGGAGTTTTAAGCAAATAGAGCGCTGTATATTATGTGGATACGAGAGTAATCCTAGAGAATAAGACAGCGGACAAATAAAGATAAGTAAGACAGTTGCTTCACTTTTCCACACTAAATAGTTTATTTCAATTCACAAGTTAATTTCAACCCTCAGAAGCAGTAGTACGAGATGGCCTCGCACACCCCGCTGATGGTCATCTGAATGGTGTAGATGCTGTTGTGCGTGGCGTCGCCCAGGTCGTCGTGGAAGGCGCAGTGCAGCACGCACAGGAACATGGTCACGGCGCTCTTCACGAAGTTCATGCCGAGGGACTGGAATTGAATTGTTGAGAGGGGCGTAAGCGAGTTTGACGAATTTTAGTCTGTGATAGTTTTGTCTCAATTTGGCGGCATGCAATATGAAGATTAGGAAGAAAAATTGTACTGTAGTTAGAGAGAGTCGATTTTAGTTCGTTTAAATTGACATGCATTATTTGCATAAACTACGGCCAGAACTGAGATGGATATTTAATAGCAGCAAATTGTGATTGAGTGATTTTTTAACTTCTTTCCAAACAGTAAATAACGCACGAATTTCTATAAGTGTGACTGTAAAATGTTTAAATAAATTTGAGGATACACATTTACATATACGTGTGTACACCTAAGTTCAAGTCGTATATGGTCATGATTTAACAAGTAATGTAAATGCATTTGTTATCAACATAACACGTATCTATATGCTGCGCTGTTCTTCACCTGGTTCCTCCAGTCGATGACGGCGTGGGCCGCCCCCACGACGACATTGATGACGCAGTAGCCGGCCGTCTGCTTGAACGGATGGTGGTCGTGGATCATGAACAGGAACCACAGGAATTTGACGAACTCAGTGAACAGGAAACGGGCCTGAGAAGACAATAAAACTTAAAATTGACTGTACTTTAAACACTTTCAGATCTTACGAAATTGCTCCTTTCAGCATGTCCAATGACAGCCATATTGCAGCAATCTTCACTATCCTTGCTCGAACTTGATTCTCTTTGCTCTTCAGTGGTCAATAATGGGATGTTCTCACCACTCAATGCCATACGTTTACAATGACAATAATAACAGCTGAACGCCAAATTCGATCGCTTTCATGACGTGTTTAACTGAGAAAGGACTCAATAGAGGAACCAATCAGGCAGTTGAAAGTGTATATTGACATTTAATTTGAGCACAGTTTAGAATGTTTCGACGCATGCGTCAATAGCATGCGCCACACCGACACCGGTGAGCTGCGCCATGAACTGAGTCAGAACTGAGGTGTGCTGCCAGCCCAGGAGCTGATCCGTGGCCCAGTAAGACAAGGCAATCTTGAACAGGGACAGTTCGAGTGTCCGGCTTTTGATGTTGACCCGGGATGATGGGATTAGGGAGCAGAGAAGCACGTCTGATGTTATTGTTATGAACGTCTGGAAAGGGTAATTTTAGGTACGGACGGGAAGGAGGGTTTGAATTTTCAATACGGACGGGAAGGAGGGTTTACTTACTTGAAGACAGAATTGCGTCCATGCCTGGTCTAGTCTTAGCATTGCCTTGTTCCATTTCCCACCGTATTCGCCCAGAAGGACGATGATGAATTTCAAGAGTTCGGCGGTGAATCCGACGCCGAATTTGAGATCGGATATGCTCGTATTTTCATTGATCTTTGTTGTAGGTTTTGAGTGGTAGGGTGTGATGGCAGATCGGGTCGGCTTCCAATGGTCTGGATATAAAGTGCTAGTTATTTGTTTATTGCAAACTTAATATATAATAATAAAAAGTTTAGTTACCATCTTCCTCACTGCTTGACGTTTCAATATATCTGCTAGATTTTTGGGTAAAATTCATAGTATTGTGTTTTAGGACAAACTTTAAAAGCACCAAGGAGGCCGCCGCTATTATACCTGTCCCCATATTTGGGCCATGGGTGGAAGCTTTCCTTTTGCGATTATATCGCGACACCGGATGAAAAATGACCCGACATAAAATTATTTTCTGGATGTACTCGTATATTTTTCCGGCAATTAGGACATAATTGCGTTCATAAAATACATAATCTATGCCAGGCTTGAATAGTTGTGGCCATTATGTTTCCTCTTCTTTTTCTTCCCCTGGCTGTCTTCTTGTGAATAACATAGACAAATGTCAATTCCAGTAGCCACAACTAAAATTCCAAGATGTGCCAATGGCTGAATCCAAATCTGCCTCCTAACCCATTTTGAGCCGTCATCTACTGCATATGCTACCCCCAGACCCACGAGAACCTTTACCACAGACAAGCATGTATACCAAACTCTAGAGCGGTCGCAATAACAGCAATTGCGCTTGGTCTTACATGCAATAATGATTAAGATCGCACAATCTGCCACGAAGGTGATCCCCATCTTGAATGGGTTTTATTCATTTATTTGTATATTTTTCCATAGATTGATTTGCACCCTCCTTACCTGGATGTAGAATTGCGTCATTGGTTCAATCTGTGGACCATAAGATGGTCCCAAAAGCCACGTTAGGCCTACAATAAATCCATTTGATAATTTCTGCCAAAACATGTACTGAAATTTAGAAGTTAGGATCATCATATTTCAATAAACTACACAATTATTTCTTGTATAATTATATGTCTCACCTCCAACTTTGACTTCTATCATGCTTATAAATCAGTTGTGGATAACTTTCCCCCGACCAATGTAGCAGGATGTTCATAAAGTAAGGCTTACTTCTGAACTGAGCTAATTTTGTCAACACTTTTTCCTGTAATATATAATCTCTCATCTTTATTAGGGTAACACAATTACAATCTGTGTGCACTAATCAAATGATGCCATCTGAGTCATTCATTGTGCAATATTTTCGTACTATATTATAAACATCACCCTATGGCCTAGCAGAGTATAATAAAGTAGCCAGCAGTTTTCCTTTGTTAAAAATATGTATTGTACGTCCATTTTTTACTTGCTTACGGGCTTTAACAGCAGATGATAAAATACAATCACATATAAGTTTTCAGGGCAAAGGCCTTACTTATTAAAACAAATTATGTCATTTTCCTCAAAAATGAGATAAGAGAGTGTATCCTACACAAATTATAGGTCACACGTATGCTTGGATTTTTAAGACAAAGGAATCAAAGGCAAACATCAAAACATAAAAAGCGTAGGCGTTATGACTCATTAGGCGTATTTTAGGTCATCATAGAAACCTGTTTACTGTTTATATTTCCCGACTCTGGTATATAATACACAAAGACATGCTTGCCATCTAGTGGCAAATTGCAATCAGGTCATCATAGAAACCTGGTAAGAACCTGGGTCGACTATCTTACTCATTAGATATATAATATCGTTTAGTGTTAAACGTACATATTAAAAGCCAGAAATAAGGTGAAAATACATCAAGCCCATATTCTCGTATCAATTTTCATTTCTCAAGCCCAAATTATTGAACGCTATTGCCTGAAACAGAAGAAAAATGTACCGGTACCCCAAATTTGGTATAAAATTGACATCCTCATCAAAGAAAAACACAGGTTTATACCTAACCTTTTTCGTCAATACTCTCCCTACAAATGATGTCCCGTACATGCCACTAATAAGAAATAAACAATGCTTCATCCTATCATGGTTGTATATTTTAATGTTGTACAGTTTTTATTTGTTCTTATTGGAGTAACAAAGTTCAATAACCACAACGACCAACAACACGAAAAGGTGAGCCAAAGCCTGAAACCAAACCGGTTGCTCCTGTCTATCATCCAGAGCGTATGCAATGCCCAAGCAAATACACATCCTTACAATGGACTGAGTGACATGCCAGGCCATCGAACCGTCACATTCACAAAATTCACGATCTGTTTTCTTGACTATAATGATCCAAATGACTAGATCGGTCACAAAGGTGATTGTCAGCTGTGAGAGGTACATTATGGTTACTTTTACATGAAATTCATTCGGGGCCTTACCAGGAAGTAAAGTTGCGTCATTGGATCTGTATCGCGAGGAGCTACAATTGCGCATATAAGGACTGCAACCCATATTATGACTTCAGAAATCAACCAGCCTAGAGATTGCTTAGGTGTCATAAAATTGTACCAAAATTAAGGAAAAAATTGTTTACCTGGGGATTTGAATCTAAACATATTGCCAGTTAAACACAATTTAGATGATAGAGCTGTGCGGATCCCGAAATTTTCGACGATATCGGGTTCGGGTACGGATCCAAGCAGGATCCGCGGATCCGGATCGGGTACGGGTACGGATCCATAGAACTGAAATACTACATGACATAGAACTAGAAGCTGGCTGACAGTAAACAGTTTGATCAAACTTGGCTGTAGCTGGGTTGTAGCATACTTTTGGCCACATTATATATTAAAAAAATGACATTCTTTTGGGAATATTTGGCTTATTACTGATGGATCCGTACCCGGATCCGTTCGGGTCCAATAATTAGACGGATCCGGATCCGGATCCTGCTAGGATCCGCGGATCGGGTACGGATCCGGGTACCCGCACAGCTCTATTAGATGAAAAATTTAGTTCTTCTCTCCTCTTCACACTAACCACGTCTGTGTGAGATTCAGCCTCCATGTTATATTTTATGCATTGCAATTTAATCTTTTACTTGGACATCAACAAGCACACGTTGCATTGCTTTGATCGCTTTTTAGTTGGGCCTTTTTAGTATGATGCAATGTTGCCAGGTCATTTATTTCCCAATTTTTCTATTTGCAGTCGAATATCTCTTTCAATGATTACAGTTATGAGATTAGTAGACGACTGCTGTTCAACATTCTTCCTTAATGACTCCTATTAATATTATGCCATACCCAAGACTTTACCCTTTGTAATAGATGGGCATCAGTGCATTGTACAATATTCACAATTTTTTCTTCTTCTTAAATATACGAGGATTGTTTTCATTTTTTTGTTACACACAAACTTCAATGCCAAAATATATCAACCCAATGTGCTATCATTGCCATGATGACGCAGCAACAGGTCTGCTTCCCAACCTCATGTCCCCCTCTGAATGTGAAGAACATCTCAACGACCTTGGCAAAACCGGTCTTGCCCAAGATACTTCCGGTGAACATGGCCAAAGATCTCTCCTTTCGCTCTTCCAAGATCAGGGTTAGGTAGGCAGCCATGATGGTGACAACACACTGAAAATAGAAAACTTAGGTATGAGAGTGTTTACATAATGTCAATAGGCCTATCATTAGTCTTTCTTTATCCAGACAGTATGTGGCACCTGCTATGTTCTTACCTGCACTAGGAACTGAGTCTCCGGTTCATGCCAGACACCACGCCAGCTTAGAAAGTGGGGATCGGTCTTGGATTTCTTTCCCGGGTAGACAGCACAGGCGTAGATGCAGAAGATGATTTTAGCCAACTCGGCCAGAATGGCAACTGAAACGATTCCGACATTATTAATTTAAAATGGTAATGTAAAATGACAATTAGTTTTACTTACCTTTAGCCCTATTGCTCTTTATCAACTGCATAGTTATCTGTATACTAAAGGATACTAAAGGATTTACGAATATATTTTGAAAAAGAAGTACTTTCACTGTGATGCATCAAAATGCAACATTTCACCCAAGGAGTACAGAGGCAGGTATTGGCGCGGCATAAAGGTGTTAACTGCTAATAAAGTACAGGCTTGCGTTTTGCAACAAGTTGTGGGTGTCATTGAAAGATTAATATATGTAATATGTGTATCACTATAATGTCTTCTCAACGAAAACGTGAAAGTCCTCCCAGACATTGTCATATATTTGGCATTTTACCATTTCAAAGGAATCATTTATACCATCCCTCTCCTAGCCGGGCAGAATTAAAAAAGATCCTCAAATACAATTTCCAATCTGGAGGGATCTCATGACATAGATTTTTCATTTGCAACATCATACTTTCTATATTTTTCATATATTTTTCACTTTCTTTAGCATTCTTTTTTATAAATGACAGAAAAGATGGAGAAAGCAAGAGTTCAAAAAGACACATTTCGATGCATCACACGTACGTACTTGAAACGTGTGTCAGAAAATTCTCGAAATACTTGTCCACATTATATTATTTCACCATCACAGTAACACAATTAATCGCACGCCCTTCTCCTGCAAACGTGCTCCACCGCAGTCATGCTCAGCACGCCCGCCGTCTGACACAGCCACTGGCGCACCACCATGCACCGGGCCAGCCGGTCGAACACGGTGGCAGCGCCGGCCGGGAACACCAGCCGTAGCGGGCAGAAGAGCAGCGTCCAGCAGAGGTCGGTGCAACGTCGGTTCACCATGATGAAAGCCACGTCCATTGATAACGAGACGCCCATCTAGAAATATTTTTGTATTTCCCGCGCTTTCTAGAGATTCCAAGGAGCATACCTGTATTAGAAATTGTACCCAAGGCTGGTCCCATTCTAACAAGGCGTCCTTGCTACTCGGCATGTAAATTAAGCCACCATACAAGGCTATGATGAGTTTTAGCACCTCGGATATACCTGTTTTAGATGCATGTACTTTATATTTAAGCAGTTTTTGTCAGAAATTACCTGTCAAAAATATCCTCCATTCAGGTCTGGTCATGAATGGCACTGGCTCACGCTGAGCATGTCCGACCATTTTGAGTCTGGTCTCAGCTCTGCGACGGACGCCACCATTGAGGCGGCGATAATGTCGACCGGTGGACTTGCGGATTTGACCTTTTGTTGGATCAAATTATTTGTCTCATTCGTCATAAAGTTAGGATATTACATTTCCTGGCCGTATTAAATGGCTTTGGTTGTATCTTTATTGCCTCCCTTTACCTTTAATTCTACTCGCTCTTGTTTGTCTGGTCGGGAATTCATCCTCATATTCACTGGAAGATATGTCGATTTGAAGCGCTTTGGAATCGTCATTTTTTGGAAATTTCTTTGGTGGCATATTTGAGCAAATTGGGTGTGTTTTTGAAAGTCAGCTGATATATTAAAGGACAATAAAATATTGCTAGAAAGTCCAGGTGACAATATGTTGTATTGTGCTAGACAGGAAAAACGCATAGAGAAATTGAATGTGTTAAGTAGAGTGGTTGACTTTTTAAGAGTGGCTTTCTGTCAGGCTCAAAAGTGATTTAAGAAATCTTAGCGGGGTACCAAACACAAAGTGCCCAAAAATGCTGCTGTAGTACTCAGTAAAACTAAATATAACTTTATTCTTCTTTATTGTTTAAACAATGATTGATCACAGGAAGCCAATTTGAGAATACGAAAATATAATTTATGGCTTTTCAGTGTCACAGCAGCCTCCATTTCCTCTTCTTAGAACCGCTCGAATGTAGCCACCACAGTTCCAAAGTCCGCTTTGGCATCGATGTAGAACAGCAGGGCTGCCAGAACAAGCATCAACTCCTTGCCAAACCAGACCACCTCCACAGGATCGAAACCATGCCTCACAACGTTCATATGAGATTCCATTCCCATTGCAATGTTGCTCAGAATGGCCATCTTTGCAGTGAAGAATAGCAACTCCTGTAAGAGCTTAAATTACTTAACACTGTGGCAGAAGCATAGCATAAGCATACCTTAAACAGTTGCATGCACGTCTGGCACATGCCCCTCCTCCGTGCACCCCACCTTGCCGGGTGTAGCATGTACTCCTGGACTGCCTGCATTAGACACGCCCACGCTAGAGTTCCTGGCAGACCCTTGAGCGGATCGCAGACTTCCACCGCGCCCTCTTCACCACATTGACCCGGGTTTTTGGCGAAGTAGTAGGAGATGGCAAGGTTGGCCACTGTTACAGCGATGCGTACGACCTAAAAGTTTATAGTACATGAAAGCTGCAGCTTCTCCGAACTGAGTAACTGAAAAAGTGACAAAACAAAGAAAAGTACACATTATAAGTCAGTTAGCGGGGGGCCGTGGTGGCTCATTGCCAAGGCGTCGGCCTGCGCCAGTGCTGGTCGTAGGTTCGAATCCCCCCCGCCGCCATTGCCATCTCCCGCCGGCTCAGGCCACAACGCACTCACGCACTAGCCTGCACAACCAC
>LR142425.1:0-10505 GCA_900659605.1 Tisbe holothuriae | reverse complement strand
AGTTATGGGTCGTGATGGCAATTTTTATTTGGTACTTGATTTAATGTAAAAACGAAATACTCTTTTTATCACTTACAAGCCCATTTACAAGGCCTTGTGATTCTCATCTAGAGAGGTTAAAATTGCAATTAATGACTTGAACGATTGTGGCCATAATTTGACTTTCTTATAGCCAGAACTCCAGGCTATAAATAAACAAGAAAAACTAGTGACGAACCAGCGGAAACTGGGACTCCTTCATATTCAGGCAGCGTTCTACATCCTCCTTGGTGGGGTGTTTCTGGCAGTGATGGCTCAGCTGTGGGAGTCAGTCGCGGGGGCGTGTTCAAGATGGAAGGAAAGGAGGAAGGGAAAGAAAATGTTGAAGTCAAGAGCATAATAAAATATATTAATGTACAATTTGGCCCGTTTTAAAATTATTTTCAATATCTTTGCTCTCTTGCATTTGTGCAGAGTATATAGAGATCATGTAGCTGTAGAGCGGTTGTGAGTTGTGACGTGCATGGTGTATTCTTCCAAGTACTGTTATTTTGCTTACAGTGTTAGCTTTTATGTTTGTAATTGTAATTTTTTGACTCATATTGTGATGTTCATGTCACAAAAAAAATCAGTCACAAATAAATCAGTCACTTATTTTACAATAGCTTAAAGCATTAGGGAACGTCAAAATGTTGCTAGAAAGTGGCTCCATTCCGTTATTAAAAAAATCACATTTCAAATAAAATATTGTCCATTGAATATCTCCTGTAAGAGCCCTAAATATATATTTAAAATGCTAAAAAGCAATCTATAAATTAGTCTTTGAGCTCTCGTCGTTCACTCCTCCTCTGATTGTGGCCGACATGAGAGCTGCGTCTCTGTTCGTAATCTCAAGCCTTGTGGCATGTTCCACGGCCAGATACTATGTGGCCGATCGGGAGGCCATCAAGGTGAGTAACACTATTTATTCCACAACGAAATTAGTCCACAATTTACATTTTTAGGTTGACTGCACCCTGCAAGCCTTTGAGGAAACCGTGTCTGATGGAATGCTCAAGTGCACCACGCCAGTCTACCACAGCTGGCTGGGCGTGACCATCATAACAGAGGAGCGCTGGGCAGACACCCCCGATGTCTGTTTATTCGGACTTCATGGCATTGTAAGATCCATTATTTACCCAATACCTGTTTAACTGTTGCTTATTATAGGTCACGGCGTGGCCTCTTGGCTTCAACATGGACGTTAAATTTGACGCCATGGAGACCTTCTTCACGAATCACAACCTTCTTGAGCCCTTCACCGCCTGCCGGCCTCAGATGGGCGAGGTGGAGACCGATCTCCAGATGATGCAAGGGGCATTCAAGCAGCTCTTGACCTGTGTCAGGGAGACCACGGAAGAGGTACAAAGAACTCATCGGATACTTGAAGTTGATTAGTGGGGCCTAAAAGTAGTCTAGTTCTAGAATATGCCTCTCCTTTTGTTTATGACAGTTTTAACTTTTTGGCAAAGTTGTTTCTACTAATGACAAAACGTAAACGCTGGCTTTGTATCCTAACTGTTGCTGTTTAATACGTAGATGTGCCAAGCCCCAGAGGAAGAGAAAGGCTGCCTTCCCATCCAACCTCAGCGCACAGTGGTCATTGTGGCCAAGGAGACCGTGTGGGGCGAGAACCTTCAGGCCATGGGTGCCAACCCTGCCTTCCCTTGCGGGGATGGCGGTGACTGTCCAGAGGAGTCCAATGTGCCAATCCACCTGGTCGAGCAAAACAAGGATCTCTATCCAGAGTATGAAACGCTTCGTCCACAAGTGTCCAACCTATCTTGGAGCCAGGTTTGTCATATGAACACTTCTTGTCAATTAAAGACTTACTTATGTACGGCCTCATAGAATGGTTTTATTGGTGTTCCCATGGTCTACGCGGACCTTTCCAATCCTGAGAGCCCGTTGTATCACAAGCACATTGCTGAGGCTGTCGACATCCCTGATGAGATTAAGCACTCACTGTGGATTGTTGAATTTGACATGGACTGCAGGTTGGTGACTTCTTCTTAGCCCTCACCTAAGACCACTGTGCAATAATAGTTTTCCTGCAGCACTCTTGCGGAAAGCCAAGGTTGGCTGCAGTTCAAGCCTGTGGTTGTCGACTCTGATGGGAAGGAGGTTGAACAAGAAGGTGCCATTTCCCGCACCGATGAGAACTCCTTCTGCTCTGGATCTGATGAGAGACAGATGTCTGAGACGAACATGGTCTTCAACACTGGATACATCAAGTATAGAGTATTTCCACTTCCGTATGAATTCAATTATGATGTTGTTAATTAGGTGTGGCGCGTACAATGTCCATCCCATGTGGGGCACCGATGAGTGCAGTGTGACCTTCAGGAATGACGGCAAGGTCGCTTGCGTCGATGAAGAGGAAGAGGGGTCTGGAGACGACTTTGTCTGCGAAAGGGAGGCGAACGTTGAGGAGTTCTACCCGTCGCAACAGAAGGATTATGATCCAATTGAGAGGCTCCATGACCCAGTGGCGTCCCTGTATGGTATTAGCACGGTTTACACGGGGTATCTTATGCATAACAACATTACAAGTGTAAGAGTAACATGGCTATAACAAAAGCCACGGGGATCATGGATGTCTCTGTTTTTCAGGTGAAGGGACTCATTTGTCTGCATATGCTTCAGTGCCGTCGTTTTGACATGTTTGCTGCTGCTCTCAAAGACATGGATGTAAATGAAGACACACTTAAGTTAATCCCATCATTTAACTATGTAAATGTATTTCAATTAGATTCAAACTGGCTGGGCCAAGCACATCTACAAGCAGCTCAACATGTTCTGTGACAAGGAAGACTGTCAGGCCATCTGTGAAAACCAGGTATCATATATAGACATCATAACTGTTGTGTATCTCAAAGAGCTCCTTCAATCAGGATGACCCTGCTGAGGATACGTGCGCTCCCGAGCCTGATCTCGACTCAATCCTGACTTATGACGACTCCAACTTCCCGGACCTCTCCGAGCACCTCAATGGCAAGGCGAGCGTCATCAATGGCATTGGTGCGATCACCGCTTCGAGGCTGGATGACAGTGGAATGCCAACGGTTTGCATTGAACTGTTTCTTGACTTTTGGATGTAACTCTTTGTCCTTTTTAGGTCCAGGATGTTGTCTGCCAGTACGTGCGCATGTGCAGGAATCTGGAGCAGTTCAGCGCCTATATGATTGGCTCAGGGGTGAGGATTTCTACTTTACTTAATAAACACAGTTATATAAGTGATTCACTTATTAGGTGTCTGCTTCTCAAGTGAAGAAGGTCTTCCAACAAGTGAGAACCTTCTGTAAGGGCAACGACTGCGACTCCTTGTGCGCAGCTCAAGACCCTGTGACGGAGCAGAACGTTTTGAAGGTGAAGGCTATTTTATCTTACGGGCTAGCTACTCTGTCTAACTTGCTGCTTCTAGATGGATTGCACTCTTGCGGACAAGCTGTTCCCAAAGCTGGATGATGCCCTTCTCGACTGCACGCCATCTCCCAACCCGCCCAACAAGCGGTATTGGAATGAGAGGTTCGGCATCAGAAAGCCGAATGCTGTCTACGAGTTTTTGGACACGTGCTGCGTGGTGCAGTTAGGATGGGTACGGCAAAGAGTTTATATAGCTATTGTTCACCTATCCCTTGATATGATAGACCTTAGAGATGATACAATAGCCTGATACAATATACATTTTACCCCCTTTAGATGACTGTTGGCAACTACAAGTCCCTCTCCTTTGACACGGACGCCATCTCGGCCGCCTTCGGCAACCTCGACGTGTTCCGTGCTCTGCTCGGGTCTGAGATCAACATGGACGGCAGTCAGCATTACGCTGGGGAAGAGTTTGAGCAGGCGATTGCAAGTGTTGTTGCCAATGCAAGGGCTCTCTATCATATGCAATGTATGGGTGAAAAGAGATAAATATGGGATGAATATTCCATTAAGTTTAATATGTGCAGGAGATATTTAATATAAAACTCTTATTGAAAGGAGGTTTATGCTAAGCTATCCTTTCAATTTGAGTTTAATCATATTTCGTATATTGTAAGCAATATTTTACATCATGTGTGAACTATCCTTACAATATCCAAAAATGTATTTACCGTATAAATAAATTACCGTATAAATAAATGTCAATTTCACAAGGAAAATGTACTTATGAGGAATAAATTATGAAATGAATGTAATGTGTCGTGTATTTTATTAAAGAGATAAATTCAACCTGAAATTTGAATTTATGTTTACATTGTCCAGACAAGCCTAAGCTTCAACGTATATAAAATTAAATTGAAACATCTATTGATAGATTGTATTATTGCAAATGTCATTTGCCAAAGCAAATATAATTTATTTTCTTGAAATATGCCAAAGATATATAGGTTACCATAGAAGAGAGAAAGAGCCTTTGAAGTATGTTAAAATGTAATATTAGTCCATATTAGAGTTATATTAGTAAATCAACCAATCAAGAGCAAATTGTCAATATGGTAAATGCAATGTATATTTTTTGCTTGCATTTCTACCTTCCCAACTAACTTATATATCAATTGCATAGCAAACTTTAACCCAGAATCTTATATAAAGGTATCCTCATCCCACTATTAAGCACTTCTGACGTTGGTATAGAACCAGTAAAATGCGTTGTCACTTACTGTTCGTAACCGTGGTCTCCGCGATCCTGGCCTCGGCCTCAGCAGAGCCCAGATTTGGCATCAGGAACTTCTTCAAGAGGAACCCAGAACCTGCTCCAGAACCCGAACCCGTCGCACAAGAAGGTATATCAATCTGACTAAAATCTTATATCTTTTATACAGGATATTTTGCATTTCAGAACCAGCGAGTAACAATGTTGTGGACAGCATCAAGGATTTCTTCAACAGACCCCGCCCGGCGTTTGTTCCTCCCCAGCTGCCATCAATTGGACGGCCATCCAGAGCTCAGGTAGAGAGGAACGATATTTTAAGTTTTTTTAACTGAGCCAAATGTTTCTTCCTACGTGTGCTACTCTCTCTCTCTCTCTCCCCCCTCTCCTCTCCTCTCCTGTCTGGCTATAGAGTATAGAGGGACAATGGGATTTATGGATACAATATTTTTCAGATCCGTCTTGGCCTGAACGTCTTCAACAACCGCTACAACTCCGCCCTGTTGGCTTGCCGTCCAAGGACCTTCGGTGCCACGTCCTTCTTCAGACGCCGCCCTAGCAGTCCATTCGCCAACTACCCGGCAGTGTGCGCATTTGCCAGAGCTCAGAGCGTAGGAAAATAAGCTTATTTGTTAGCTCTATTTATAACGGGAATGTTTCCTTTAGGAGCTGATCAGTAACACCAACTTTGGCGTTGAGTGCAACCTCGATGGTCTCCGAGACTTCTTTTCCGGCTGCAGCCTCGGATCCGTGTTTAGTGAATGCTACGCACAGACCGATTACTTCAACCGTCCACTTGGGCTCTTCAGGAGGTTTATGACAAAGTTCTTTGACCTGGACAGGCTCAACGAGGAGCTCAGTGATCTGGTGGAGTGTGTTAGGGAGACGGCTGAGGAGGTATGAGCATAAAATTATGTAGTAAAAATATTATTCACCCTATTACGATATTTTTACTCATTCTAGCTATGCAATGAAGAGGAGACTGAGGCTCCTACAGAGGCCCCTACAGAGGCACCCACCGAGGCTCCCACCGAGGCTCCCACTGATGCCCCTACAGAGGCTCCCACTGAGGCTCCTACTGAAGCTCCCACGGACGCCCCTACAGAGGCTCCCACTGAGGCTCCTACCACCACCCCTGATGACTGTGTGAGAGAGCCCGACTATAAGGAGGAGTACTACCCCTCTCCGACTGATGCAAAACAAGACTATGATCCCCTCGTCCTCACTGACGGCGTCACGGAAATCTGGGGAGTTGGACCCGCAACTACCGAGAAGTTGGAAGCTTCTGGATATGTTACGGTTAGGGTCCCAGGCATATTTAAGTTGGAATAGCTGTCAACGAACCAAAATCTGTTTTCAGGTCAAGGATGTTATTTGTCTCCATATGGAGAAGTGTCGCAAGGGAAAGGACTTCCTTCAGGCTCTTACCGATATGGGAGTAAGTTTCAAAGTATGTATTATAATAAAGCTATGTGCTTAAAAAAATTATCCCCAGATCACTGGCCGTTATCCCAAGCACATCTACAAGCAGGTTAATGAGTATTGCGATGCCAACGATTGTGAAGCCATCTGTGCTTAATGACGTTTTATAAAATGAAATATACATGAATGCAAAGTCCGCTGTCGTAAAAGGCTTATTATACGTATATGCGGATTAAGGGGGTAATGAATAACGGATGCGGACATGTTCATACATAAATGTATATTTCTAGTATAAGGGAGAAACAAAACATAACAAAACTAAAACACATTTGATTGTAACTAAGGATGTGACTAAATTTTAAGGAAACAAGGATAACATCAAATTGGAACTAAATCTTCTTTTTTTATAACAACTGACCAATTAGAACAAAAAATAAAATCGGTTTTTGGGCTATATTAAAATGTCGTTAATAATCCGAATTGGAACTAAAAGCTAAAAGATTTTGACTAATGTATCGAATTAAAACTAAAATTAAATTAAAATTGATAATCCATTTTGTTAAGCTGCAGCCAGCCCCTGGCACTCCACGACGTTGTTCTTGCACCAGCCGTCAATACAGTGGAAGATGTCATTGTCACCGGGAGGAACGTTAATCTCAGCCAGCCACTTGTTGAACTCACCCAGGTTCTGGCACATGGAGAGATACTTCTTCACAAGATCAGCAGGCTGAAATGAAAGAGGGCCAAGATCAATGGAAGTTAATGCCACTGTCAAAGCTACATACCCTCAAAATGTTTGCTGCTGCAAACTTCTTTTTTAAAAAGAAGGTCATTCCCTCCATTCCAGTCATTCCCTTATTGTCAATGGTGCCCTCAATGAATGCCTGATACTTTACAGACTCAGTGCTGGGCAGTTCAGCAGCAAGCTCATCTGCTGGCTCTTGGGCACATTCATCAGCTGCAGTAGTAGTCTCAGCAGCCTCAGTGGTAGTCTCAACAACTTCAGTAGTAGTCTCAGCAGCTTCAGTAGTTGTCTCAGCAGCCTCTGTGGTGGTCTCAGCAGCTTCAGTGGTAGTGTCAGCAGCTTCAGTGGTCGTACCCTCTTCAGCAGCAGTAGTAATATCATCATCACTAGCCAAGGCACAATTGTCTGGATGGGAATCACACCAACCCTTCAGAGAGTAGAATATGTTATTGACGGTGTCAGTGACTTCAATGGTGCTGTTTAGCCAATGGTTGAATGCGCAGATATCAGCACCAAACTCAATGTATTTGTCCATCAGATCTGCAGGCTGAAGAAAAAGGAAAATTGTAGTATTAACTGACAAAATGTACATTCAATTCTTACCGTTGCAATATCATTGTTAAGGAATTTCTTCCTGCTAACAATTGCAATACCATCCATAGCAATCAAGTTAAGAGTAGACAGATCATCAGTTGCCACAAACGCAGGATATTTTGGTCCTTCTCTGGGCGCAGTCTTATCACATGCTCCTATGTCCCCCTCGTTAGTAGCCACTGTAGTTGTACCCTCATCAGTGTTGGTTGTTGCCTCATCATCAGCTGTGGTGGTCTCATCTGCAACAGTAGTAGTCTCAGCCATTGTTGTTGTTGTTTCCATCACAGTTGTTGTTGTCTCAGCTAAGGTTGTGGTTGTGTCAGCTAATGTGGTTGTTGTATCTTCAGAGCCACTAGCCAATGAACATTTATCAGGGTTGTTATCACACCATCCTTTGATGGAATAGAAAATTGCATTGACAGTGTCTGTCACTTCCACAGGGTGGTCCAGCCATGCATTGAACTTGCAAATGTCAGCACCAAATTCAATGTATTTGGCAAGAAGATCAGCAGGCTAAACATATAGGAGAAGCAAAATATTATTTGAAGGAATGTGTCTGTGGGATAAATATTAATATTACTGTGGTGCAGCCATTTCCTGTGAACTTCTTTTTGCTTGCCAAGGCAATGCCGTCCATAGCTGTCAGTGAAATTGCTGACAGATCAGGGGTTTCAATAAAACTAGCATATTTTAGTCCCTCTCTCGGCCTAGTGTCATCACATGTACCAGCCGCAGTGGTTTCATCTGCAGCCTCAGTAGTAGTCTCCCCAGCCTCACTAGCTTTGCTACAAAGATCGGGATTGGTATCACACCAGCCCTTCAGGGAATATACAATAGCATTGATGGTGTCAGTGACCTTCACTGTGTCAGAGAGCCAGGCATTGAACTGGCAAATGTCTCCTCCAAAGGAAAGATACTTCTGAATTAGATCAGCAGGCTGCAAATATACAAAGTTAGTTATGTAGCATTGAAATAATATATGCTTAGGTATACTGTAGAGATCCCAATATCAATAAATTTATCCTTGTTAACAATGGAAATGCCGTCCATATCAGTCAAATTCAAGGCAGATAAATCTTCTGATTCAATAAATGTCGAATATTTCTGGCCTTCTCTTGGTTTGGTTTCATCACATCCAGCAGTCAAAACAGTTGTTGTAACTCCTGATTCTGTAAATCCCTCTGTAGTTTCTGTTTTTGTGGTAGTGTCAATGCCAGTAGTAGTCTCAGCCTCTGTGGTGGTCTCTGCCAAAGTGGTGGTCATAATCTCATCCATAGTGGTGGTCGTGGTCTCATCCATTGTAGTGGTTGTAGTCTCAGCCATAGTGGTGGTTGTGGTCTCAACTACAGTAGTAGTTGTGGTCTCAGCCATAGTAGTGGTTATGGTCTCAGCCTCAGTGGTGGTCTCAGCCTCAGTGGTGGTCTCAGCCTCAGTGGTGGTCTCAACCACAGTGGTGGTCTCAGCAACTGTAGTGGTAGCAACAGTAGTGGATTCGTCTGCAACTACAACCTGGCATGCATCACTTCCCCATGATTGGACATTATATGCTCCACATCTAGAAGTAATAGAAGAGATAGAATGGCCTTTTTTATGGCTACATATTGTTTGACATACTTAGCATAGGAAGTATCAAAAAGCATATTCGGGTCGTCTGCTACAGCATCCACCCCCTCTCCAGAACAATAGGATCCGTCATGAGATATGGGCTCTTCATACCGTCGACTTCCATCTCCATTGACTACAACTGGCTTGAATTGGAACCAACCGTTACTTGGCTCTACCAAACTGAAGATAAAACTGTATGCATACTGAGTACAAATTTAAATGATGTCTTGCTACCTGCAATCCATGTCCATCTCCACTACCCAAACATGCTTTCCAACTGAGCCAACTGCTTCGACAATATCAGCCCTGTAGTATGCAGAATTAGGGTCTTGCAAGTCAGCATAAAACATTGGAAGACCAGCAGAGGATTGCTATTGAAAGAAATGTTTCAAGGCATACAAAATACCCAAGAGTGGTTGACATAGACATTACCTGGTTCCAACTTAGATCACTAATCTCTGGTTGCAACTTGGAATATCCAGAATGAAGTTCTGGATCTTCTTCACCAAGGGTAATCGGAATGTTGTTATTTTCAGGACATCCTAGCCGCGTGCACGGATAGGCCGGATTAGCGCCAATAGCCTCAAGGTGATTTCCAAATCCAGCATCATATTCAATAATGACGTAGGTCTTGGCAGATTTTGCTATGAATTTAGTCAATATGTGGTTCTTAGGGTGTATATTCAGTAGTACATAGTGTTTAGTATTACCCTTTACAGTTGTTGTAGTGGTTGTTGTTGTTGTAGGGAGCAATCTTCTACAAACCTATAAATTGTTCTAATTAAACCACTGTTCTACAATCACCCTTCTTCAAGGTATACTTACATTGTAGACACAGCTGAAGAGCCTAGATAGAGCTGTTTCGAGTGCCTTTTCACGGTCACTGCTCCATCCCGAGAAGGTTCCCCCACTCTTGACGTCATTGATGAGGTACTTGCAACGGTTGAAGCCGTAACTCATTCCCATACTGGAGTAGAAGGACGCTACACGAGACTCGACAACAACGGGATATGTGAATCCAAAGCCTTGAGTTTTGATCTATTGTGAAAAATTAGTGGATCATTCAGTGTACTAGAAAAAAATCGTTTTAACGGAAGACAGGTGTATAATGTGTACTGCAAATACATATAATTTTATACTACCGACTGCGGTTGCAAGTCGTTTTTGACAAGACATTAGATTTCTAGAATTTTTAAAAATTAAGAACCTCTGATAAGTTCTAAGTCGTTTAAATAACTTTTGAAAAAAGGAACATATTTTAACATGATTTTGCATGGGTACACAATATGTTACCATTGGAAAAATTGAAAAAGGCAAATTATATATAATATTTACTCCCCCCCCCTTCCGCAGGAAAAACTACCAGAAAACTTCTTCTTTCCTTCCTCCCTTTTTTGCATACACTGCCCGGCTTGCTGGAGAAGGGAGGAAAAATCCAGGAAAACTACAACACAACGTCTAGAAAGCATCCAGAAAACTATC
>LR142424.1:0-10508 GCA_900659605.1 Tisbe holothuriae | reverse complement strand
GAATCAAGATCCATCTAAATGCAAAAAGTTTGTTTGGAACTTTTCTCAGCAGCTGCACAGGCAGAGCAGGCTGGAACGACAGAATATAAATACCATACAGAAAAAAAAGTAAACTTATTCCATGGACGCAATGTCCTGTGATCCGCCATCAGCGCCATCTATGGTTCATTAGGAGAACTAGATCCATTGAACTCAAAACAAAGACTCATCTAAGTATGAAATCAATGGATCATGATTGAAAACTCGGCGTTGGTATTCGAGGAGGGCCGAGTTGCCCTGAGTTTAACAACATCTCCCATTGAGAGCCGTGAGCCGTCAAGGAGAGTACTCAGTCATTCCTTTTTTGCCGAGAGGAGAAACGGCTGAAGTTAAAGGGAAACACAGTGGATTTGTGAACCTACTTATATATAAATATGAACAAACATTATATGAAAGAACAATGACTTTACTGCATGTAATTAGGATTTAAGCATAGAAAAAGGGTATATGTAAAATAAACATTTAAACTTTATATATATTTACTTGCTACAATACTTCACAGGTTTTTGCAGGGCAAAAGGATTCCCTGAGTTCATTTTAATTTGCTCCTTATCAATCCACTGTGAAAAATGATTTCCCCCCTTCTTTTTCCTTCTACAGGCTGAGCTGAGCCAGAGTTCCTGTATCCGTTATTTTCTACACCTTAAATGAGCAAACGAGGGCGCTCAAGGAAGACAGGCAGTGAGTGAGTGTATTCTGATAGAGCAGAGTGGACTCAGTGAGTGAATGGCGGGAAGTTTAAAAGGATTACTTTTACTTAAATGAGCTTTAAGTTTCTATTATTTTTTAAAATGCATTGAGGGCTAAAACTAATACATGAATTATATTCTTTATGAGCATTTAAGTATTAGCAATAATGTAGATCCATAATTGTTAAGTTATTCATCTACAAATTGTATGAAATATCCTTAAGGTTATAATTACACTGTCACCAATGGTACAAGTGTATATACTGGCACCAACTGTATATACTGTCACCAATGGTATATACCGTCACCAATGGTATATACCGTCACCAATGGTATATACCGTCACCAATGGTATATACCGGCACCAAGGATAGAGTTCCTGAGTGCTGATCTGAGTTTGTAAAGCTGGAAAGCACTGCACTCAGGCATTCCCGTCGTCGTAAATTTTCGTGTGATTCCAGCGCCGTCATTTCATGTGATTCAGCTGATGGCGCCGTCGCTCTTGTCACCGTCATTTCATGTGATTTGACATGCGTCAAGGCTAGATGGCGCTGATGGCGGATCACAGGACTTTGCGTACATGGAATAAGCTGACTTTTTCTTCTGTATAGTATTATAGTTCTGTCGGAGGACCAATGAGCCACCAATGTACATCGGCAATCTATTGGTTGTTCATCGGTCATTCTATTAGGTGTGGTCAGCCCCTAATGCATGTTATAAAAGTGTTTCTGGAGAATGCTGAATGCATGCCTATTACATTGATGACATGTTTAGGGATGTTATAGGCAATGTACACGGTTTGGCATGATTCATTTGTTATGTGCCCTTGCCCTTCAGTCGTTTCTGTTTCTTACCGGCGTTCCGTTCCTGGCGATCGCCCTTCTGCTCGTGTTTGCCGCCCACAGCGGTCGGGTGGCCTGAAGCAGGCGGAACGAACGGCCGCCCAGAGAAGACATCATCCAACACTAATTAACACTTAGGAAGCACTTAAGCAGTTAAGTAACAGTCCTTGCTTAAATGATGTCTTTGATGATGCAAGTTGACTTTGCCAAGGAGGCCGAGTTGACAAAAGAGGCAAAAAAGAAAACATGCCGAAAAGGGGAAAAGGAACCGAGCGCAAAAAGAATATCAAAGACGACTTCTGCATCGTACAGAACGTTGTTCATGTTTCACTCAGTGATGAGTTGAACTACATTATTAAGTATTTAAATGAGACAAAGTAGATTGCTATAATAAATTAATTTAGTCCGTTACTGTTTCCCTTGTTTCTTTCCTCCTTGCTCCTTTTCGTGTTCCGCTGAGACTCCTGAGTTAGCAACAGCTGCCTCAGGCTCAGGCTCAGCATTCAGCAAAGTTAACGGAACGACTGAGTCGATGAACGGAGGAAGTGAACTTGAAAAATAAACCTTGGCCGTTGTTCACAGACAAAGAAATCCATTAAAGTGCCCGCTCCCCCTTCACCCACTACATTCCACAAGGAGAACCACCGATTACAAGGTAAATCACCCAGTACTGCACGCAGCACCATTCGAATCAGAATGTCGGCATGAGAGTGTGAGTCATTGGGCCGGGAGGACACCACGCTAACCGTAACTTAACTTGATGGAACGAGCTTTAGACGCGTCCTTAGTGAAGTTTACAGAAAACTATCCTCTTTGCCTGACCTTGTTCTCCTCGTCGTGGTTCCTCACGGACCCCGCCATGCTCCTTCTCTCACTGGCAGCCTCGTCCATCACCTCCTCGATCAGCATCCCAGGGTAGGGCGCGGACTCGCCAGACGGACCTTCATGATCAGCCCCGTGGGGCCCCTTGGTCACCGTGTAGGAGGAGGAAGCCCTCTTGGCCTCTGCCAGCTGCAGGTCGAGGTCCTCCTCGCGGGGCTTGGTGCTCTCCCAGAACTTGAGCTTGTCCCAGAACGTCTCTTTGGTCAGCTCCTTAAGTCGGAATAGATTAGAGCTACTTCAATCATTGACAAGCTACATAGCTTCAATGTACATTTGAAACCCAAAAATTGATATTATTTCCTGGAGTTTGGACTTAACTTTCTTCTGGATAACTGTCTATGACATTACCTGATCCCTCTTGAGCCTGTTGAGCACGGACTGCTGCTCCTGCTGCTCTTCAATGGTCCCGTGATCGAACCCAGCCTCACTGGGCGTCTGCTGCTGCAGCGCGAACGAGCCCGCCAGGGACGCGCGGTCGCCGCCACCGCCGTAGGAAGAGGCGTTCTCAGCGGCGAGGATGCCATATTCAGGCTCTGGCGGGAGGCTAGCAAGGCCAGAGGCAAGATGGGGATTGACATTGGAGAAGGGCCTTCTAGCATCCTATAGAGAGTTTTATGACACTACACTAATGTCTGAATGTTTGGAACATTCTTCCCTACCTTTGACATAATCTTAGCGTTGATACTCCCAGCTCGACGCAAGGTCCCTCCTTGATGCGATGAAGGCCCCACCACGGCTGGCGGAGCCTGGTACTGCATGTTAGGCGGAGGAGGGTAGCTGGCGTACATCATCGGGTGCTGCCCCATCATAGGGCTATAGTGGGGCTGCTGGATGTACATTGGGGCTACGGGAGGGGGTCCGTAAGGTCCGTAGCCGTAGTGATGTTGTATTGGATCACCTGCAATGACGAATAAGTTGTTTTGTTATGCAATATAAAATGTGATCCTACCTGATTTAGCCCCATTAAGAGCGACGGAATAGCCCGAGCCTTTCCGATTCCTCTCCATCTTATGACACCTTTTCACGGTATGTCATAAAACGCTTTCGGACAGCCAGAGCTTTCAGGATTGTCTGTTATCTGATGAGAATTCTTCTGCAGATGTGCCTTTCTCTGGAGAAAGAGGAGTGAAAAGGCCTGTTCTATGTGATTAATTTCCAGGCAGAACACAGGTGTGGAGTTCTGCTGGCTACCTGCATATTTGTTTGTGTTTCTCCCAATTCATTTCGTCTCAAGGACACTTATTCCTAAAAAATTATACTAATAAATTAGAACTAATGCAAAATTGCAGTGGTGTTTGCTAACTTGAGCGCTAGATGAAATTGCTTAAGCAGAGGTAGTCCTGGTTTTAATTAAGTCTAGTTGATTAACCGTTACTGCTTCATTCCAGAATGGACAGAGACGCCATCGGCCGCCTGGTCAGCCTCAGCTGCGGCACCCTCGGCACCTACCAGGGCAAGATCGCCGACATTGACATGTCCGAGCAGACGATCGCACTCACGCACGTCTTCCACGAGGGCAAACCCACCACGCACAAGCGCGTCACGATCCAAGCGGGCGACATTCAAAAGCTCGACTTTATCGAGGAGGACACGGACGAGGACAACAATGGCGCCGTCGCGGCTGCGAGGGCGAGCTCGGCATTCAGCACGGTTAAGATACAGGCCAAGGCCAAGAATAATAAAGGCGGGGCGAAGGGTGTGGCGGATAAGCTGCTTGCGCAGCAGCAGCAGTATGGGGGCAGGGCGAGTGCTGGGGCGCAGAGGTCCGGTTCGTTTAAGCAGCAACAGCAGCATAGGCAGTCCCCGGCCAATTACAGGACGTCGCCGAGGAAGGGGGTCATGGAGCAGCACCGGTAAGAATGCTGAGCGTCTTTAAAACATTTATTTTTATATTTTTATTCTGGTAAAATATTTGGATGCTTGTACATTTCCACATGTATCTGAAATTAGTGGTTCTTCGGAGATGTAGGTGCTTTCATGATTTAAAGACATTTAGATATGTTAGTAGAATAGTCGTTTGGAGTTTAAGATTGAGGTAATTTTATCTTCCATTGTTGAATGTCTGAATGTTTCATTAGAAATGTTTTAGTAAAAGTTCTTCATGAGAACTTTATCAATTATGATGTGCCGTACAATTAGCCACATAAGGTAGAGAAAATATCCTGCAACCTCTATAAAGGACAGGAGTGATGCTCCAACCCAGAGACCCATGATTCCGCCTGCTGCCGCTGTGGAAGGAATGATTATCATTTTGAATCTCAATCAAAAATGTTATGATTATTTAGCTTACATAGAAACTCCTGAATTCCATCCTTAGTATATGTTACTGTTGTATGATCAAGAGTGTAGAAATACACTTTCAAAGATGCCATATTTTCAGGCCTGTAAAGTAACAAACTTTAGGATTGTTTACTACAAATCAAATTTAGGTTATATTTAGGAAAATGTGTTTGTAACTAACAAAAAAATGCAAACTATTATTAACATATTATTTCAAAGTGTGCCTTACTCAGTAATTATGCCTCTCAATTGGGTTTGCATGGCTTTATTGTTTAAACTGCCTGTATTGCTATTAACTATCTCAATTTTGGTATGTTTGCAATCCTTTTTGCATTGCAGAGCATCATCCTTTGCCCTGCATCCACGGCAAAGCTTGTAGGTGGCAGGAAAACATAGAGAGAGTCCATGAACTGAAACAAATTTTATAAATAGATGTATTTATTTCATATTTAATTATAAGACTTACTGTATGGATATCCATAGTATGGCATTGCTGTGCAATTTCCATTCCAGAGATCTTGTTTAATACTATTACAATATTCATTACTGTAAGGAAAGCTGTAAGTAGTTTCAAAGACTTCATCCTGGTCTATGCATCTCTCTTTCTCTGGAACCAAGTGATTGTCCTGTAGCTGAGACCGATCATACTGTAAATTATATTACCTTGGTTTAACTTAAATCAGTTTTGATCTAAAAGATCTACTAACTTACTGTAATTTTTCTTATTGGTACGTTATTGACTTTCCCTAGTTCTAAATATTGTGCATATTTTGAAAGAGAATACTGGGTTAAACGGTCATAAGATAAAGCAAAGCTGGGACTAGTTCTTGTAAACATATCTTCGCCAAGAATCCAACCATTCATTTCTACAAATAGTCAGTTTTTTTTTAGTTTTTTTTTGTATTTAATAGAACTCATTACCATCTTTCGATTCCTCAAATACTATGGTGTAAATCTGAATGTTACTGCTTGTTCCAGCAAAGTAACTTTCATAATTGAAATTGTCTTTCATTTGGTAGCATGTTCCAGAAGTTGTATAGATTGGCTCTGTATAGAAAAACCTATCACAGCAGGTATACCAAGGATATGGCTTTGCTTCAAACACACAGTGGGAGACCATTATATGACAAGGTATTGCTAATGCCCGGTAGAGTTCCAGTGTATTGGTTGCATTAAGATGTTCCATGATGCCTGGCAAGTTCTCCTTGAACTTGATCATTACATTTGTCAGGTTGACAAATGGATTTGTATTGAAAATTGTGTCTTGAAGAGCTCTATCATTCAAAGATGTTGTCAATATGGCTAGGAAATCTCTGGTATCATTGGCAGCCATGGGGAGGTCTATAGAACATTTTTAAGGGGACTTTGTTTTGTGTAATTATGCAATGTTACCTTTAATCACTTTGGTGTTAAAGTAAAATGGGTTGCAAATGGTTACTCTGGGAAATCTCATAGTTTCCATCTTGTCTTGCCTTATAGTTGTATTTATGGTTGTATCACTGAAAAAGTTGAGTCCCATCCATGTAATAACAATGGGCAATACAATCATGTTAATTATAGAGAAGATCAGTACCATTGATTTCATGCATTTGTTATCAAAGTGGTTTATCCAGGAATAACCGTGGAAGCTGCCAGTATTGCTAACAACTTCAGCCCATTGCCAAAGAAGGCTGGATTTAACTTTATGCATACTGCTGCAATGTGTTCAAAGAAACAATTACTACTGACTTGCCCATAGATGTTTGTGTAAATGGGATAGTAATAAAAGTTAATTGAAATTGAAATTGCTCAAACAATACTTACTATGCTTGATATTGACAAAAGTGATTAGTACAGGCAATGTAAATATAGTTATTGTTAAATTGTATTGTGACAAGCTATTCTGACGTTACCATTGAAATGTCCCCTAAATTAATTGAAAGGCGGCCTAATACCGGGTGACACAACTTTCTTGCAACATACTTTCTTTCAGATATTTCTCAGCCATATAGTAAGATAGAACAACATAATTAGTCTTATATTAAAGATCCACTCATTCTACGTGCCTTAAAGTGTAAAAATAGTTCATTTAGTAACAAAAACTAGTTTCTAGTAGGCTGTACAACATGCCACTAAAATTGCATTTTCGCGGATTTTTGAGACTCCATTTAGACCCTTCCCTAACAAAAAGTCAAACATATTTCTATTTTATATGCAATGTGGGACTGTCTAATATCTAGGGATTTAATATAAAATGCCAACATCAACTGAATTTGAAGTAATTAGCATCATAGTGACACCTACCAGAACAGTTTTTTCTTCATAATTTAGCCAAATATTTTTGTTACTACGTAAATAAGAAAAAGACACGTCAAGCAAATAAATAAATTTCAATAAGTGGTATATTCTTGCAGGATATAACATTTAACAAAGCTGTATAAGCTTTGAAGCCAGAATATCACAATACATTAGTGAATAATTATACCCATAAGGAGGAGTGTTACTTCTGACACTGTTCTGCAGGGCTGACACTTCCTTATGGAACAAAGTATGTCATTAAAGACATTTTACCAGCTCAAAAGGATCAGACAAGCTGTTGTGCAACTCTCTTAGGATGTAAACTTAGTTTGTAAGCCCGTTGAAAAAGCTTAACTTGGTGGAATTGTACATTTAAAATGTGCTGATTCATATCCTATCTTGGGAACCCTGCAAAATCCGCAAAAGCAAAAACTGTATGGCTCCCAGACTTAGTAAGAAATGGTTAATATTGCATACATTTTTGTAGGTCTAAGGTTTGCTTCTGTTAGACAATTAAATTTCCTTCATTTTGGTACCAAGATTGCCTGTTATTATTAATGATACATAGGCTAAATAAAACTTTGAAAACATGTTGCATGAAAGTTGTGTCACCCGGTATGTGAATATAAAAGTATGTTTGTATTTGTGGCACAATGAAATAGTGTTGTTATTTTATGATTGGGGGATTTTTATAATGAGATATCCGCGCCCCTTGCCTAAATAAATGAAGATCCAACATGCAACATTATATTTCATATGTACTGCATACTGCTAACTTGCGTACAATTGTTGTTGCATTTTCGTACTTTGCTACACAAATGTTTACATAAATTGAATGCTTAAATTCGTATATGAAACCTAATGACCAAATTGCACAATAAGTAATGATTCATGCACATATCTAATTTTAATTATTTTATTATCTGTATATTTTTGTATCTTATTTGTAATGAAATTATCATTACAAAATAACAATGTGTTACAATGAGCCAGATTAAATAGAAGAAGTAGTCGGCCACTTCTATAAAAGCCAAGATGAATGCTCCAATGCACAGTCCCATAATGCTACCAGCTTGGGCTAAAATGTGATTATTGGTCATGTCTGAATTCAAGTAATATTCATAAAGATAACTCCTTTATTTGTAGCTTTTAACGTCGTGACAATGTACATGATTGAGATCTTATCAATTTCGAGTAGACTTTTTACGTTGAATTTTAGTCTAGTGCTCTAGGAGAAGATTACATAGTATTCTGTGTAGTAGCGATCATTGTTTGTGTTAGAAACTATTACAGGACCCGGAGTCGAAACCCGACTTCGCGGATCCAACTGGATTCGGAAGCTGGAACCGGATCTATCCTGAATTCCCGGACCCGCACGCACGTCTCTATTAGTTCAATTACTCTCTCTATATCTATTTCATTACTGAATTTCTGTTTCAATGCCAATCTAGTTAGTAAAAGTTCTTTCTGAGAACTTTATCAATTATGATGTGCCGCACAATTAGCCACATAAGGTATATGAAGTACCCTGCAACCTCTATAAAAGATAGAATTGATGCTCCAACCCAGAGACCCATTATTCCGCCTGCAGCAGCTGTAGAAAGAACCATAATATGTATACATATTAATCTCTAAGTAATTAAGCTTACATAAAAACTCCTGTATTCCATCCTTTGTAAATGTCACAGTTGTATGATCCAGGGTGTAGAAATAAACTTTTAGAGATGCCATATTTCTTTAACAAAAATAGGTTATAGTACATTTGAGCAGCTTAAAAAGAGTCCCTTACTGTGCATAATTATCCCCTCCGAGTTGCGTATGCATTTCGTCATAGTTTAGACTGGCCGTATTACTATTAACAATCTCAATCTGGGAATATTTGCAGTCCTTTTTGCATTTAAGACTGATATCTTTATCTCTGCAGTTTTCGCAAAGATTGTATGTGGCAGGGAAGCAGAGGGGAAGGCCATGAACTAGAGATAGTTTCCTAGATTTAGAGTCTCATGATATGTTTCCCTCTTACCGTATGGATATCCATAATATGGCATTGCTGTGCAGTTTCCATACCAACCATCCTGCCTTATACTATTACAATATTCATTACTGTATGGAAAGCTGTATGTTGCCTCGAAGTCTTCATCCCTGTCTGTGCATCTCTCTTTCTCTGTTACTAAGCGATTATCCTTTAGCTGGGACCGGTCATACTGTAGGAAAAAGTTCATAACCATGCTATTATTAAATACAACATTCATGTCAAATTACTCACGGTTATGGTTCTTATGGGCACATTAGTGACTTTTCCTAGCTCCAAATAATGAGCATATTTGGAGAGAGAATACTGGGTTAAATGTTCATAGGACAATGCAAAGCTTGGACTATTTCTTGTAAACATATCCTCTCCAAGAATCCAACCATTCATTACTAAAACAAATGGAGGAAAGAGATAAAACATTTTTAATTATGAATTATACAGTTATTACCTTTTTTGGAACTCTGAAAAATTGGCGTAAAAAGCTGAAGATTATAACTTGATCCAGCAAAGTAACTGACATGATTAAAATCTTCCTTCATTTGATAACATGTTCCGGCAGTTGTATAAATTGGCTCTGTATTGAAAAAGTTTCTGCAACATTTTGACCATGGGAATGTTTCTGTATTGAAGACACAGTGGGTTATAATCATATCACATGGCAGAGCTAATGCCCGATAAAGCTCCAGTGTGTTATTGACATTGAGGTGCTCCATTACAACAGGCAGGTTCTTCTTAAACTTGATATTCAGTTTGGTTAAGTTCACAAAATCGTTCTTGGCAAGAATATTTCCGCGCAATGCTCTGTCATTCAAAGATGTAGTTAATATGGCCAGGAAATTTTTGGTATCATTATCACTCATGGGGAGATCTGCAACACAAACATATAAAACAAGGTATCCACCAACCTAAACTTGTCCCATAGCACCTTGAGAATTAAAGTAAAATGGATTACAGATTGTAACTCTAGGAAACTTCTTTTCTTCCATCTTGTCTTGCCTAATTGTTGTATTTATGGTTGTATCACTGAAGAAATTGAGGCCCATCCATGTAATGACTATTGGCAATACTATCATATTAATTATAGAGAAGAGCAGTACAATTGATTTCATGCATTTGTTGTCAAAGTGGTTTATCCAGGTATAGCCGTGGAAGCTGCCAGTATTGCTGACAACTTCAGCCCATTGCCAAAGAAGGCTAGATTTAACTTTATGCATATTGCTGCCAATTGCACCTAGAAGCAGCAACTACTACTGACTAAGGACATGGATATTTTGGGACAAGTTTTTAATTGTAAATGCTCTAACAATCATTTTTGGGCTATTCTATTGACAAAGCTTACTAGTGCTAACAATGTGTAGGCATTGTTAGATTGCATTGTGACAAGTTTTTGTTTAAAAAAATATTTTTCTAGTGATCCCTTATTGTATATTTTTGGGCACTACCTTTCGGTTCATTCACTAGAACGCC
>LR142423.1:0-10512 GCA_900659605.1 Tisbe holothuriae | reverse complement strand
GAGCTGAGGGATGCAATTCTCTGGATGCTGGAAGAAAATCCCATAGATCGACCAACAATGAATCAGCTGCTGGTTGGAATCCATGCTAAACCAATGTTCAAATACTCTGCAGACTTTAAGAATGTGTCCAGAGATAATTGCACCTTCGCCACCTGGCTGGAATACAACAAGTACAAGTTGACTCCCTTTGAAAAGGAATACATTGCAAAGCAGTTGTTGAAAGAAATGGCATCCATTCACGGACAACAAAAGAAGCTCAACATTTCGGATTTGGATATACACACGCATGTCAGTATTTCTAGGTCGGACTATGCTGCACCAAACAAGCCAATTGCTAACACCAAGACCATGCACATAAATTTTGCATTGCAAAAAAAGAATATTCCCCTCTTGGACATGACGCGACCTGAGAGAGACATTAGCAGAAACTTTGATGCCTTTGAGAGCCTGCTCGAAGAATTGGAACTAGAGTGTATAAGCCCGAAGGCTGTCTTGGAAAAGCCAGAAGCCAAAGTATTGCATGAAAGGGAGTTCAAGTTTGTCAAAAAGCTAATGCCAGGAAGGTTCAGTAATGTATGTATATATTTGGACAAACTAAATCAAAGAAAAATTCTGGCAAAAGGCCCTGTCAAGAGGCACGCCCAATATGATGCTCAATTCCGTGTTGATGTTTGTCAACTGCACCACCCAAACATTGTCAAACACCTCGGACTCTTCATACCGAAAGAAAATGGATTGTCGCATTTTTATTGTCTTGATATGCCATACATTGGAAGTCTCGAAGAATGGGCGGATTCCATTGGTTTCCCTGTTCCACGTGATGCAATCAAACACATCATGACTGACATATTCAACGGGGTTGCATATATTCATGGAAAAAGCTTCTGGTTTATTGATCTGGATCCACGTGATATTTGGATCGAGGTTACAACAAATGGTAAAGTTATTGTTTCATTAACGTACATGAATCTACTGAAAACATTTAAATGTATAGAAACCAATGGAGACTGGAAACATATTCCACATACTTTCTTTAACTTTGTGCTCAATGAGCCAGCTTCGAATTTTGAACAACTGCCTTTGGACTGGCCAATGACAGAAGATCAAGAAGAATCCGAGTCAGTGTCAGTGTCAACTGTTCTATCTTTTGATATTCGATCTGCTGGAAAGATCCTCGGATACCTTTTGAAAGGTATGTAATCTCTGATACCATCACACTTTATATAATTTTGTGTCTGTACTCAAAAAGCAATATTAACCAGTCCTTTTTCTCTCTCTTTTGTTAGGGGACAACTACTGGCTTGGGCAGACAATGTCATTCTTGGAAAGCCTGCCTTACCGTGAAGCTCGTGACCTTGTCACTGCCTTTCTTCAAATGACCCAGGTGTATTCAAATCGCCGCCCAACTGCCAACCGTCTTTTGGAGCTGGTCAAGGCTGAGCCAATGTTCAACTTTAATGAGGACGAGATGAACAATCTGAGAATGTCAATGAAAGTGGAGGATTGGAATATGTTGATGGCTAAAATTTAATCCCCGCAGTTAGTGTACTCGCATATCACTGAAAAAATAGAATGTAACACTACTGTATTAATGGGCTATAGGACTAAAGCAACATACATTGGGATATATTTTTCCTTCCAAAATGATAAGGACATATTGATATTTTTACGTGTACAATAAAATAACAAACTATGAAATATAAAACAGACTTGCCAAAACGTTTTACAACGCCAATAAATCTGAGCACTTAATCCACTTCTGTCTATCAATCTTTTTGCATGCATAATTTATTACCCTCTCATTGCAACTATTTGATGATGTAATTGCATTGTTTTGAAAATGAAACACACATTTTCTACCCTCATAAAACTGTTTCCTGATAGCGCAGTTAATTAATTGATTTATAATTGTGTTAATTCCTTGAACAAAATGAATCTTTAAATGTATGAATTGCATAGTTGTGTTTTATAAGTGAACGGATAACATTTATAGTATCGAAATAGTGTAACAATAAATATACTGCACTGTGCCAGGGTGTTAAAACAAGAGTTTAAGTTAATTATGCATACATATTTAGTTAATCTAATAATATGTCCAATATCAATATAGTGTTAGTTATATTGTTAAGTGTTCTGGGATTGAATTTTGCCCTAGATATCACTGAATTACATGGTGAAGCGCTTCTAACCAATGATGACACTGCATACTTCAGGAGTAGAGTAAAGTAGGTCTATAAAATAAGGCCGTGTTTATCGATCATAAGATTGATTAAATACCCTTTTAAAATATTCAAGCTATAAGTTTAGCATGATAAATACATAAAAGAAATATTAAAAGAGATATAGTGATTTCTCTCAAAGTCTCAATGTTAATATTATATATATTTAATAGCTTTATGGGGCTCGGCCGGCTCTAAGACTTACATTGCATTGGCTCTTTTCTTCAATAAGTGCCGCATCTTTTGTGAAAAAGTGCTCCTCATTTGCAAAAATATGCTCCTTCCACAGGCATTTTTCTTGAAAAGCTGCTGCTATTTTCCTCTCCAGCCACACAGGCAGGCTGAGGGAGATTTTTTTCAAGAAAAATGCGCGGGCACTAGAAAAGTATCATAAGATGTGTTCCTTCCGATCCCATGAGCTAGTTAAACACTATAAAATGCATATTTTAATGCATAAAAATTCATTTTCAGTCGCCGTTGGTACAGCTGTGAATGGCTCCACACTCCGACCAACAGATCATGCATTTTCTCAGAGGAAACTCAACTCAACCCAGTGTGCCATGAAGAGCTGGAGAAGAGAGTATTGTAATTTATAATTTACTTAAAAATAGCAGTTTAAGCCATATAAAATGTGTTCAAATACGAGTACAGAAATAACGTTAACATTTTTTCCAAACGACTTAAATACTGTAAATCAAAACATCAAGTATTATTTTCCCTTGAATATGTTTCATGAGAACTTAAACATTGGCTTTGCATTGATTAGGCTTAAGGTGCATTGCTTTTAGAGTGTCATGAAAAGGACATTTTTATGTTTTCAGACCGTACACCACCTATTTCGAGTGTAACTTAGATCTGGAGGAAATTGGAGACTCAGATCATGGGCGTTGGACTGTTTCATTTACGGTACGGATTAATACAAGTCAACAATATAATGGTGAAAAGTACAATGAGGAAGATACATATTTAAAAGGCTACTCATTGCTTCTTAGCTACTTTAGAGTAACATAATTCAATGAATTTAATTAATGCTGAGGAGTTATATATTCATATCACCTGAATCTTAACTTTAAGGCTAACTTTTGTTTAAAAATAGGGCTTGATTGCAGAAGTCGGACTGCCCCGCAGGGCTAGGTTAATGGTTTCAGACAGGCAAAGCCCCACAGGGCTAGATATTACCCAGTACTAGGGTCCCGCAGGGCTAGTGATGGAGGCCCGACTTCTGTAATCGCTCCAAAATAGGACTAAAAAGTAAATAATTGGCCATTTCAAATTCTAAGTCCCTTAATGAGATACTATTTGAGTATTTTCTTGTCATTTAATGACAAATTAAAGTATTTTCTTGTCCTTTAAAAGGAATGTAACGATGACCAGACGTGTGACGCTCCTCTTGGCGACCCTGTCTCAGCCGCTGTGGACCTATTCGTGCTTGACGATGGCGGGGAGGTCTACTACGAACCACACCCGCCTGATGATGTACTCGAGTTGGAACCATTTGAGGAGGTAAGAAAAAGCATATTTTTGACAGTCCAATACTATATGTCTATTTGCCAAGGAGATAGACAATAAGGTGACGCCAATAGAGCTTGTAATCAGCTACCAAATATTGAAAAAAGGAAGACAGTTACTGTAGCTCGACCATTTAGATGAAATTACTGGCCTACCCAGCTGAGACTGAGTTGAGGCCTCTGCTAAATTTTCCTTTTGGTGGGAAAACGTTTCCCCGTTCCTAGCAGTTGATTACTTGTTCCATTGCATTGGCAAAGGCTTGCTATTTGCAAGTGTTCAACTGGGGCACCCAGAAATAAGGTATTTCAGGGTACTATGGGTAATCCTTGTGAAAACTTCTACGCATAATCAGTGCAGTTTAGCATAGCTGACTTGGTGAAAATATAATAAGGTCACAAGCATTAGAATAATATTATGCTCTCTTTATTCAATTTACAGGTCGATCTAACATGCATTGCACAGAGTTTTCGCCCACTTCCCACAATACAATGGAAGTTTCAGCCTACTCATGACATATCAAGTTAAATAACCTTAATGAAAAATATTAATATATTAATTATAGTATCAACTTAGACCTAGATATAGAGACGGACCTTGAGTGGACATGCCCAGGATGTGAAATTCTCAATGAGACATCCGATGGTCTTGTTACGGCATCTTTGACATTTCCATTGTTGGCATTGCCATCCCTAAATCAATCTGTGGTGAGATATTATTCAAAACTATTTAAATTTTGCTATGCATCTCTCTCTATATAATTTAGGGCACTACCTTTTCATGTTCATTGCAATAGCATGCCACAAGCGCAAGTCCATAAGGGACTGGGGCAGTTTTTAAGGGCACGTGAAAAGTCCATCTGCCGTGGCCGGGAATCAAACTCCGGACCCCTTGCATAGAAGTTTTGCACAATAAACATTCCCCCACAAGCTTGCGCTACTAAAACTTATAATAATTGTGGTAAATGTTTTCCTGGTAGATTGATTGTGAGGTTCAAGTATTCAACCACTCCTCCGTGGATAATTCAGACACGGATCGAGTCTTTTATGCAGTTCAGCATGTCAACATTCTCATAGTGGAGAGAGAAGACACTACAACTACTCAACAAAGCACGTCAACAGAGATTACAAGCTCGGTTAACACTACACCAGACAAATCAACTCCTGTCACTTCGGAAAGCTCTACTGCTCCATACAGCAGCTCTACTTTGGATAGCTCTACATCAGACAGCTCTACACTGGACAGCCCTACACCGGACACTACAACTCCAGTTGGCTCTACAGAAGATAACTCAACTCCGGGTAGCAGTAATCCGGACAGCTCTACAGAGGACGACTCTACTCCAGAAAGCTCTACAGAGGACAACTTTACACCCTTGGAGACATCTCAAACAACTAGTTTTACAGCAGGTTATGGTGACTCCACTACATCAGACACCTCTACGCAATACTCAACGACAATAGCTAGTTTGACAACGGACAGTTCAACACCTAGACAGCCAGCAGTTGCTGTTAAGAGTTCTGTAATATTCATATTTATGTTTGTTTTGGCGCTGGTCTGCGGATCTCTGTTATGGCTGGGATTCTTACTTTGGTGGAAAATTAGGTGCCAAGACCAAGTGGAAGACACTATTGAGTGATAAGAGTTTAACTTAGAAGGACAAAATAGAGACTAGAAACAGATAAATAGTGCAACAAAATATTTGTAGGAGTAAAAGACTTCATAGTGAACAGTGACTTGTGATTGCTGAATATAATATCATGTAGTGGTAAAAACTTAAGTATAAAATATGTCTACAAATCTCAATTACAAATAAATAGCCAACAATCACCTATTTTTCAAATTCATTTTTATTTATCTCATCATTCCCTGTATTTATTCTTTTAGTTTTAATTGTCAGTTTTACTCTTTGTTTTCTCTTCTAAATAGTTTATTCTCTTCAGTGACATTCATTCAAGTTCTGCAGTTCCAATCATACATCATCTAAAGCATTTTTGTTCTTAATATAATAGTTTTAATAATAATTGACTAGTTTTAATGTTCAAATAATCTGACTTTCTTACTATATGATGATTCTTTGTTATACTTAAAAATGGTTAGCTTAATACCTTCATTTTTTCAATACCTTTTATATACAATTTGAACTAATATATCTTTACTTTGATGTCATGTGAACTATTGTTATTAGTTTTATTGGCAGTTTGAATATCTTTCTCTTCTTTTCTCTTCTATCTTTAATGTTCATGATATATATTTGAAAGTAACTTAACAGTGCAAAATTAGGATGATATATTAGGCATGCATAGGTCATTTTGTGCCAAAATTAGGAATATTAATGATGAATGGGTCTTATTAGCCCATTATTGCATATTTAAAGCCAAATTTAACTCAATATAGGCATCATTTAGTACAAGCTCAAATCATTTAACATATTTAGTCAATTTGCCTGTTGTGTTTATATTCTTTTTATAATACAGAAGCACCTTGAATATTCAGACTTTGAGTGTTGTTTTCAATTTATTTCCTCCTCGGAACCACTGTGGCCCTTGCCAATTTATTTCCCTCTCGGAGCCACTGTGGCCCACCTCACAATTACCCTTTATGAAACACTCAAATTTCCTTTCAGATAATAGTTTTTGAATATATATAGTTAAGAGCTTTTATAGATACTTTTATAGGTAATAACTTTTATGCGCTAATTGTTTAAAAGGAAGAGGGCAATTTTTTCGTGTTTCTATATTTTTTGATAAAAAAGCCATAACCATAGAATTTGCAAAATAGAGCCTAAAACGTTTTGAAGCAATTTATAACCATGCATTTCGTTTTTCAATCGTCCTAATATTATCTAATTAATATTTTGCCTCATTTTAGCTCAAGTATTTGGATTCAATTGAATAAAATCATCTAACAATTAAGGTTAATACGTATTGGTAGTTTTGTCTTCTTAGAATACTTTGAATTATGTATCACAAAAGGTATTTCAAAGTTGGCTTCTGTCTATTTTTATGTTGATTATATAACTAAGAAAGGGGGAAGAAATTTAGAGTATTTAGGCAAGTTAAAACATTGTAGATATGTTTAGATTGTATATTAACTAATTATTAGATTATGGAAGCATATTTTGATAACAAAATTTAAAGGAACTATTTTTTTCTGGAAGTTGTAATATTTCAGGTTTAATAACTTTGAGATTATACGTTCAGTACTCATTAGTTTCTGCGTTTTTAACAAAGCCACTGTTGCACAGTGGTCGGTGAGACAAAGGAAATAAAGAATTTATTCATCCTCCTTAACCACTGTGCGCTGTAATATTGTATGAAACTACAATATACCTATTATAAGCACATTTTGGAGCTAATATGGTGTGTTATTACATGTTGTAGGCTAGTATTCTGAGATCGCTTGGCTGTGTATATTGTCTTTGTGGAAATAGTTTAGATTAGTTCTATTATATGATAATGGTTTATATTCATAATAATATTTTCTGAGGGCATTATATCGTCTTGCGTTTGTTATCGGTGAGACATGCTTCAGGGCCCGGTTCATTAAACCTTGACCCCTTCATTTGCTTGTCCATTTTAAGGCATGTTTAACCAGGGTTCTGGCTTCTTAAGCATCAAAGTCCGGTTTCTATGAACTTGTTAAGCTTCAGAGTCCGGTTCCTAAAACACGCCTCTATCCGGACACGCTAAACATCATCAGAGCCCGGTTCCTAAAACCCCCTGTTCGCATGTCCATTCGACTTATTGTGAGCATCGCTGGCCTCTGTACATCAGGTCTCCCCAATGTCCCTACTCCTATAGCCGAGCTTTTTCGCCAGCTCGTGTATGACATCCTTGAATATGACTGAGTCAATGTTCTGTCCGAGTAGGTAGATGAGGAACCAGTCGCCGACAAAGCTCTTACCGATGACCATGTCGATGCATTCCCTTTTGACGCGGCGGTAGCGCATGCGGAGGACAAAGGCGCGGATGTACGGGGAGAAGATGATGGCAACCCTGGAGATGGAGGGTTGGGTTAGTAGGGTTAATATGTTAATAAAAACACTGTGGAGCATTTACTATGTATCCCTCTTTATATATTTCAGGGCACTACCTTTTCAGGTTCATTGCAATAGCACGCCACTAGGGCAAGTCCATAAGGGACTGTGGAAGCTTTTTAGGGCACTTGAAAAAGCCATCCGCCGAGGCCAGGAATCAAACCATTCCTTACCCCCCTTGCAGAGAAGTTTTGTCGCTCCTGTGCCAGTTTACTTTAAGCCCATATATATGTGTAAAAATTACTATACATATCTGCGTTTAAAGTTTTAAACCGTATTAAGGGAGAACTGCTTCCCTGTAACAATATTAAGAACAAAAAGAAGCTTATTTTGCATGTTAAGTAATGTTAGTAATGTTATTGCACCAATTGCTTACCTATAGATGAGCACCAATGTGGTGAGCAGCCCAAGAATCAGCAACCAGAACCATATAAAGATGTAGATCTTCTCGTTGACAATATTAAGCGGAAGGATACAGAGCGCATCATGCTTCTCAATATTCCCGGAGGTTCCGAATTTGTGGAAGGTGCATTTCGTCATGCGGGGGAAGACGTAGATCATGGGGTCAATGCGGTCCTCCTGGTCACGGTCGGCAAAGGACATGACCTCAATGCCATAGGTGAAGAAGGTGCCGTCAAAGAAGCGGTCGAGGAGGACCATTTGACCTGGAAACATACACAACTTTGTGTCATTAAAGAAATAAAGTATCTCAAACCATTACTTTTTTACACTAAATAACTGTCTCAATTGGAAGATAGCATGGTCAGGGAAGTATTTTGGATAAACCTACTTCTGACTGACTTGAATTATGTTGTCTACAGTCAACGAGCTATCCGTACTAACCACAAAGACTTATGAGCATCATTGTATTACCTTCCTGGCAAAACATGTTTAGAGCGATAATAGCGTTAAGTTAACAATACCTAATATTATATACTGTCCATAGTAGGGTTAGTGGACTATTATGGCTGTTACATATTTTAATCACTCACCTCCAATGTTCAGCAGCGACAATAGCTCACAGAAGAAATAACGATATGCCCAGAAGTTGTGATGCTTTAGGTTGGAGTACATGTAGTCGATGAGCAGTTTCTTCTTCAGCTTCTTCTCCACCTCGGAGATGATGCCCAGGTTGAGGTCCATGCGGAGGGCGCTGATCTTGCCGGCTTCCCAGTTCTTCCACAGCCAGCGGGGGACGTAGAACAGAATTGCCTGGAAGAAGGAAAGAGAAGAGAGGGCAATATTATTACGTGCTCGTTTTAATATTGATACAGCAGCCTAGGAATTGGTATATTGCTGAATGTTTGCAGCTTCTGGATGTATTGTAATATTCATCATGTATCAACCAAATTTAGGGCCAAGTAGGACACTATTCCAAGCAGTATTGATAATATCATCAAGAAGGATTCTATGTGTCAAAGTTTAACCTTCATATATTCCGATTCTTGAATCCAATCCTGTAGAGAAAGAAAAAAGAACCTCTTTTCCTTCTCTCACTTTCACACCCTATATTCCATCTCTTTTTCCTTTCTCCCATCTCAAGTGAGGAAAGGACAAAGTCTTGGCTTAGGAACCCTCTTCTCTCTCTCTCTCTCTCTCTCTCTCCCTCTCTCTCTCCATTCCCCCTTTCATTCCCCTGCTCCATTTTTGGGAGGCTGTCAAACTGGGAGAATAGGGCAAAGCAAGGAAGAAGGAAGCAGAGCTACATCACGGATAGATACGTATTTGAATTAATGGCCGGTTGGAAAAAATGGGTTTAATGTGCTGGATTGATGGCACTTTTTTGAAATCTTTTGCAAGAGAGCAGATAGTCCGAAAATCTACTGTAAATTGTACCATGTACACTACTCTTCTATTATAATTAGCGCAGTACATGCTACGTTTTAGTGCACATTTGAAACACTTGTAAATAATATAGTCACGAATGCTATTCATCTCTCTCTTGCGCTTTCGCTCAAGATTGAGACTTCCCATCAGCTAAAAAAAACCTCATGACCACACAATCATGATACATACCGAGTATATTATAAATTATATAGCTTATCAATGGTTTAACTCCTGTTTTAAACACTTTAGTTTAACCGTTTATATTGGCCGCCTTTAAAAGCATCTTCAGTTCACTTGGTCTTTCCGGCACATACAAAATCGTAATCGTTTCGGGGGAAAGCAGCCAACAACTCTTTCTGTATTCAAGACGAAGAACTTCTTGGGGAGAGGGGGAAAAGTGGAAGTGGAAAGGGACCGGTTTTGGACCATGGAAGTAGGACTGTATAGAAGAATAAACTGAAACATACATTATTTATTTACTTAGTATCCGTGTATATTAAGCTTATCAATTGCAAAAGCAGACTGCTAGCTAGGCTGACTTGAATTGGAAGTATAGTGCTAAATACAGTTATAAGCCTTTATTTGACTATTTGTTACACAATATTAGTAATTTATACCAATTTTTACCTTCTTTAGAGTATTCCATGATTTTCCTTCTTTCCCTTTCTGACAGTCTCAGGAGATTTCGACTTTCACATACTTTCTTTTTGGCTTTTAAAGGGGTTGAAATTGTTCTACAGCACAAAGTTAAAGTAACCATTTTTATATTTTATTAATTAAATGGTGGCTTCCTTTAAACTATTTGTTTTAATTTACTGGCTTATTACTTAAGATTAAGACTTAAATATCTTTCTTTCTTTCTTTATTAGCCTTTCGGGTTACACCACAATATGTCATCGTAGACATTTATATCAGGCTGCT
>LR142422.1:0-10514 GCA_900659605.1 Tisbe holothuriae | reverse complement strand
TGTGGTAATGTCTCTTTTATGCATTGATGTAGCCAATATTATGTACAATCCATTACATTGAGTTATGTTTAATGCAAGAGGACGGTTTTAATGTCTCTCCCCGGGTTTAATATATAATTAAGTCAATAATAATGGGGCTTGAGAGTCCGTTAAAATTGGCAACGAAGACGAGAAAAGTCTCTTTGGAGGAGAGTTATTGTTACATAACTATCAAGTGTGATGTTGTCTTGTGTTAGGGTTGCCAGTTTGACATTCCATTATACTCAATATTCTCATATACTCTGGATTATACTACTTATGGTGCTCCTACATTGGCACTTTTCTTTAAAAAAATGCCCGAGCCTTTTACTTGAATAAAATGCTCCCTCAGCCTGTCTGCGTGGAAGCTGGAGAGGGGAAAAATGCTAGCAGCTTTTCAAGAAAAATGCCTGTGGATGGAGCATCTCTTTGCCGAATAGGAGCCTCCCATACAGGCATTTTTCCATCTTTTTTCACGTTTCTGCCATCTTTTTTCCTGGGACGTAGACTATTTTCCTTGCCTGAGCTAGCTGGTGAGTGAGTGCAAAAAGTAAAATTATTTTAATTCCCAAAAAATGCTTAGCATAAATGAGGAAAAAAGATGGCAGAAACAGCAAAAAAGGACGGGAAATATGCTTGTCTGGGCGGCTCCTAAGGAGCATTTTTTTGCAAAAGATGCGGCACTTTTTGAAGAAATGTGCTAATGTAGGAGCCACATAAAAGAGCAAATATAGGTTATGTTTGTAACTTTTCAGTACATTATATTAAGCTTAATTAAAATTTCCTTATCCTTTCCAGGTAAGCAATATGGCAACCCTACCCCATGTCCCCCGTCGTCCTCCGGTCAACAATAAGCGCACATATTTTGGGTGTGGTGTTGTCCTCCCATTCATGCACTCGTCTCACATTTTCCACAGACGTATAAAACACACAAGCCTCATAGATCTATGGATGGCTGAGCATGATTATTGTGCGCTGGAGGCGACGCGTCATGCTCACAACGTGAATAATATGTAACAATGCGAGGCAATGATTGAACTGTAATTAGACCCATTTAGATCTAGGAGGCCGTCTAGTAGTAGCTCTATTTCTTTGTCTTGTAAAGTATGCCCAAGCGTTGGGAAATTAGATTTATTTTACCAGAGTTACAAATACATTTGTTTGGAAAAGTCAAGAATTACGTAATTCTAGGAATTACAATAATATAGAATTACACCTAAATTACCTCTAGAATTACATTTAGCATTAAAATTTCAAGAATTGTTTTTATGTAATTCTTCCCAATGTTTGAGTATACCATGCTAAGCTTTATCATGCTTATACGCGTACGTACTATGAAATATCTATAGGCAGTCCCTGCCAAAATACGGTACTCATATATTTCATTATAGCATGATCAACTTTCCTTATTAAACCCCGGCTTAAACATCTTGGCATGCATAATAAATACGAAAGTCATCAGTATGAGAGTCTCAGACATTTCCATTGATATATTAAACACTTTTACATCATTGTGACATTTCCAATCTCTGCTGTTCCAAATGTCTTTTTGGCATTCATACGATGATGATAATTTAAAAAGACATTTCTCGTCTACTCTTCTAATAAGATCCTCCTTTGAGATCATTGTGCCAAGAAAACCTGAGTTGCACTGTGGTATTAAAAACGGGATTATTATAGTCAGATGATGAGTTTATAAACATTATACGGGAATGTAATATACTGGATCATGTTAAACTATGTAACAGCCTAGCATTGGGAAATTACATTTATTTTACAAGATTTACAATTACATTTGTTTGGAAAAGTAAAGAATTATGTAATTTTAGTAATTACAATAACATATAATTACAACTAAATTACCTCAAGAATTACATTTTCCATGATTTTTTAAGAATTACTTTTCAAATGTTATTTTTTCCAATGCTCGGTAACAGCAATATGAATTGAAACTTGCAGCAAATATTAAGGAGGGAAATATTAAATGCAAGTTATATCTAGTCACCGACTAGTTATATCATAGGAATTAACCATTTTATTCCCTATTGTCCGTTTAGTGCTATGAGTTTTCATCTCACAGTCATACGTCTTGGCTAGTTTCGGAATTTCTATTAGATGTTGACAGGAGTTTCTTTCCACATCCAATTCAACTTCTTTGAGTCTTATGGAGTTAACTTTTTCTATCTGTTTATAAATGTAAATGAGATGGTGGCACGGAAGCCAAAAGGAGGTTCAAGAATGGGAAAAAGTGATATTGTAGTGAAAATTGCAAGTTTGTACATGTTCAGAAGTAAGAAACGCTAGTTTATATAAAGGTTTAATTAAATTGAAAAGTAATATAATGTATATTTAAAAAATTGATAACCATATTAAGGAATTTCGCTGAAAAATTGGACTACATAACAAGAGCTACGTGCACCTACTATTTCAATTTTCACTTCATAACATTGTACATAACTTCCAGTCAAAGCACTTTCTTACTCCAATGTGCAACTGAGTACATATTTAACAATTCCCTTTTAATCCATGAACGAAAATTGCAAAAGCTCCTTCTTGAAAAACAAAGAGGAAATGAGCATTTTTATCCTCTGCATGCGAAACGGAGAAGTTTTGAAATTATCTGGAAGCACGGAATGGATCATATTTTCAGAGTGGAAAAGAAGCTCCATTATGATTGTATAGACAGGTCTCTATTATATCCGAGATAACTTTATCGTGGTTTAATATGACCATTATAGATGAAAATCGGCAGTCCAAATGATAAGAGTTCTTGAGCCAAAATTGTAACTCCTCAGAAGAGGCAACAAAGACTTTAATGTATATTTTATGCTCCTCTGTACTGATACTATAAAAGTACATAATATATTAAGGACTCATTTAAATGCTTATTTAAAGTTCTTTATATATTTGAAAAAAAAAACAGATGTGGCAGCTTTTGCTTCTTATCATTTGGACAGCCGATAATGATTTTTTGTCTGGATGTTTTTCGTCTTGTCTAGGGAAATCTTGTGCGAGTATTAAGAAAAGTGGTCAAATGGTAGGTTTATTAAATATACTATGGAAGCATATATAAACTTAGATACCCGCACATACTACTAGCGCTAGCCAGTATTCATTGTATCTGAGATATATCTATTTTATCCCTATTCTTTTGTACATTTTTAGTTAATAATATTTAAGAATGGAAGGTTTAATGGCCTTGATATCTTTTCTTGTTGTTCCGATATCAGTTCTTTTATTCCTCAGAGATTTTGATGCATCGCAAATCGGAGGAAACCCGACCAGAATTAACTGTTCTATTAATAATTAATCACTATTAATGAATAAAAACAAGTCGTTTCTGATCGGGTCACGTTAGAAGAATTAGAATAGGAAGAACAATTTTGGGCGATCTTCCAAATTTTGCATTTCCGAAAAACAAACATGAGCGAAAAATAAAACGAACCCAAATCTTCTTCTTTTTCTCCAACACTTTAAGCAAAAATTAACCATGACAAAATAAGGACAATTTTACTCATTCTTTAAACATTCGAGCACAGTTTCTAAGCAGAAAATGTCCCAGTTTTCCAGAGGGTTTGGAGCAAATAATGCATACTTTATTTTATTAACTATTTTAAAGGTTTATAGCATTTCTTGATAGAGTCTGGCATATTTTAATACTATTCGTTTAAACTTTTAAGACATCAGAGTGTCGCGCAGAGTCTTTTCCAATAACTGATATGGTCCGAATGAGTTATTTACGCTCTCTATTGCCAAAAACAAACCTCGCTTATGACGCATCTTCCGCGTTCGAGCAAAAATAAGCAAACATGCAGTGCACAAACTTGCTGCATTTTAGTACAATCTGCTACGAGATCAGTGCGGTATTGGTCCGAAAAAAGATGTATTTATCACCTGGTAGTAACTGCGATTACTTTTTGGAAAAAAGCTATTCCAAAATGGTATGAAATCTAAAAGCAAGCCTTCTAAAATGCTGAAATATCCCTATTTTTGATTCATATTTGGTATTAAATGTATGTTAAAGTAAATGTGTGCACTTGGCTTGAAAGGAATGAACAATAAGTAATTAGTTTTTTAGATTATTTCAATTTGACCTCACTTAAAATTAATAATGAATAACCAATTTCTGAGTTACTTTGAGTTACTTTAAATTACTTTTTTTCTGTGGCCCTGATTTGACCTTTTAAAGCAACAAACAAGAGTGTTGTTTGCTTCTTTTTCTTCTTCTTCTTCTCTTCTACAAGGATCGTATTGCATTATGAATCATGAGCTGAGCTCTCGTCTTATGATGATCGTAAAAATCGAAACAAAACGTGAATTATTACTTTCATTTGGTTGTAAAACACTGGGGGAGAGAGATGGTGAGTGGAGGTAGTTTATTTGGATTGGTCAAGTGTTCATAACTTCATATGACTATGGTTGTTTTGATTTTTGTCACAGTACTCTACATACATTACAGCAAATATATTGTAATATTCCAAAATAATTGGGTCATTCTATTAAATATTAGTTACTAATCCATGAGACAATTATATAAGAAATTATTAACAATAAAAATATAAGTTCATGATGCATGATGATTTAATGTTATAAAAAGTTCATCTTCTATGGCTAGATTGTGGTCAGCTAGCTTCAAAACACATTCTGCTTCACTCATGCACCAATAATGCAATTATTTTTAATTTACTTCCTTCCGGAAATTCATTAAAATATTGTTTTCCGACCCCAATCTAAATAGTAAAGTGAAACTTCTTTTCATTCCTTTGCTCTCAATATTTTGACCCAAAATTGAAGTTCCAAGCAATGTAAACATATTTCCATTGCAATCATTGGTTAGAATATGCACTTTATAACTTTGAACAGTCTTTTTACAACAACAATAACAATGCATTCGGTATAATTTCTCATCCAGTCTATTCAAACTTTTCTCCCAGAATCTCTTTTCAGCCGCCCATATTTTTCCTTCAGATCCCGATCGTTGTTTTTGCTGCTTCATTCCTGTCAGCTCATATTCATTGAAAAGCATGCAAATTATGCTCTGGTGCAAATAACAATGGAGAGGAAACTGAAGAAGTGTAAAATGGGCTATATATTTATAATTTTTAGGGGAAATAATAATGGTTAAGTAAAGGATAATATAATACTAATATTATTGTGACTTTAAAAACATTTCTTTCAACCTAAAATAGAATATATGCATAGTTAAATAAACCTTTAACGGTTTTAGCGGTACATAATATATTAATAAACTTCAAAAGTGTGCATTAAAATAGCTTGGAACTCCTAAAATACTCTAGATACATAAAGTATGGAGGCATTTTAAATTTCCCGCTCTTTTTGGCCCAAAGAGGCTGAGTTCCCGAGGACACAATCACCTTCTAAGATTGTTTGGATGCCTCATTCTCTGGCTGAGACATATACGGGAGCGACTGAGTTCCCACTGTCATTGTCCTAGCTCAGTGCACAGAAGAGAGAATGGGGGAAGAGCAGCTTAATATAGGGAACATATAAAATAAATATATGTCGTAGTTTTGTATGCATAAAACCACATTTTAAAATAAATAGACATTTAACTTTTCAATTGCCAACTAAGGTAATTATAAATCAAACTTCTGAAGGCTTTTGGTACATGTACATGATTTGTGCAACGAAATTGCCATAATAAAATGACTCAAAATCATGGTATTGAACCCCTGGATATGAGCTGAGTTCTGTCCTCTGAAACTCAGGTTTACTGCCTGGTGCAGTGGGACATATACTCAGGCCATATCGGCCTGCTTGGCTTGCTGGGCCCTCCGAACTTTATGTATCTAGCAAATTTTAGGAACTCCCTACTGAAGCTGTGGTGTTCTGTAAAACTTCTAGGTATTTTAAAATTAATAAACCTGACTTTAAAACTATTATATTGTATAGAACCAATGAATATTTAAAAGAATGATTTAAAGAATTAAAATGTATTGAATGTATTTTAAATCTGCATTCATCAAGCCTCTGCTCTGTTTTCCCCCTAGTTCTCCTCTCAAAGCGCCGGCGTCAAAATCTCCTAAGACGTTCTTCTCTCTTTCTTCAGTTGCGTCTTTGAGCTCAGCCAGCACACTTCTCTCTGACGCACGTTTTTGCGTACGAAATTATGACGCCCACAAAAAGTGATAATAAATATTAATTGATTATTGAGCTGAAGTGAAAGAACGGAGAAGAAACAGAGGTGAAAATTGCAGAGAGAGTGTCTGTCTGTAATTTCGTTTTTCTCTCTCTCTGGCATCCATAATTTGGTGAAGGAAATATATTTCCATATATGGGTAGACTTGTCTAAGGTGTGGAATTAGTGTATAGAGAGTGGAAATATGTTTATTCACAACAAGACGGTTAATTAGACGCATTGAAATCGTGGCTAAAGTGATTGTGAAAGAAAGTTCTTTTTACCTTTTTTCTGCATAAAAAGCGCACAAATTATTACATGATTTCCCCTCCTGTAAAAGAGCGAGGAATAGTTTCTTAAATGCAAAAAGGGGCTCAAAAGATTGCTTAAATAACTTTTTGTGGTACGCACAAAGTGTGGGAAAAACTGAATTATTATTATAATTCAGAGTCCAGTGGGAAACTTTGAACCCGGACTAGGCTTTTGAAAGGAACTTCTCAGGAGGTTTCAGAAGGGTCATTCAATTTGCCTCTGTAGGAAAAAAGTTGTTATAGAAAGTGATTGGGTCATAACTTATTACTTGAAGAAATGACCAACTCATGGTTTTAAAGTGACAATGTGTGTTTAATGATTGACTGATTACCTAATAGTTATTCTATGCAGTCTATGACACTACAGTACTCACTAGATTAAAGTGTTCAAGTACTTTTGTGAAGTGTAGATTAATTAAATTGTAGTGTAACTGTAATAAGCCCCTAAATAGTCAAGAAAACTGGCCGGCCCCCTTTCGCCTTGGACACCTCCTACCCTGACCAGCTCCGCTTCAAGATGCACAAGATGTGGAGCTTCAGCACTCTCCAACGCCCCACAGCGGAGGAGAAGGAACGAAAACGGCGCTACCGGGAGGAGCAAGAACAACGCCGCCGAGCACAGGCACAGGTCACACGGATCGGCCGGGCAAAGACCTTCCGCCATGACGACCACTACCAGCGGGCAAAGAGTGCCAACCGGGCATTGGACTACAATGACAACTACTACTTGCATAGTATGCCATTTGAGGCCACGACGGCGACAAACAGGCTGAGGTGGTCTGATGAGGACCCAGCTCAGCAGCGGGAATTCTACTCGAGTGGGGTGGGCACGAGCGGGTATTCTAGTCGGAGAGGGGCCACGTCCACTGAGGAGGAGAATAGCAGTGGGTTTGATATCTATGCCACGAGTACGAAGAAGAAGGTGACGACGTTGGCGAGGAATAAGGAGAGCATTGCACGGTAAGACTGATGGATTCATGTTAAGTCTTGGATACGGTTCAGTATCAACGGCCAATAGTGAAAATGTCTAAATTTGTTTACAATTCAATGAATTCATCACAAACTTCGTAGCAATTATCAATGTTGCATTTGTCTATTATTAGGATATTTGTTGTACGAGCACTAAAATCAATAACTTCATATTAAACAATAGTCTAAAGAATACTATATATAATAGTTGCATATTCCTTGACTAGTGTTAAAAATTCTGCCAGAGCTTCTGTACAGAGTTTAAAAGGCTACTGAGCTTCCAAATATAATTCTTCCCTGTAGGTCCAAAAATCCCAGCCATGTCTAAACCCATACAATCAAAACCAAAGCAAACTCCCAGCAATCTTTTCCCTCCATCTTGCATATCTCCCTATTATTATGATTATTATTACCATTGCTGTTTCTGTAGACAGAGCACGCACGAAATTGAATAGAAAAAGGGTTATATTTGAGCTACAATGCGTTGGATACATGCTTTAGAATTCAAATCGTGTCCTGGGTGAAATAATAATAATAAAACGAATAGAATTTCGATATCAGTTCCAAAGTAAGACTCATGCTCCTCTTATGAAGTGAGTATGTGAACCATCCACGTTTTTTATTCACGATTCTTTCTGTAAAAGATATGACAATTATAATCGCTATTTGGGTGGTCATTTCTTGCTGCTACAGTTACAATTAGTATTACGTGTGCGTACATTTAATCATAAATTTGTGCATTTCTTTGCCAATGCACTCAATATGAATGTTTGCAGCTATTAATATTCTACTTATGTCATGTGCACTATTTCACAGTGGGCCCATAGTGCAATTAATTGCACTTTGTAACCCATAGTGTTATTAATTGCACCATATTTTTAACTGTCGTCCAATAAGGCAAGTTGACATATTGCTTCCGTACATTAATTCTTTCATACTTCAAATCCATTTAATTTTAAGCCACTTGAGGACAAAAATTCCTGTCATCCTTATGGGTGAAATTTGGTGAAGTGGCTAAATTTGGATTCTCTTATTGTCATTTTATCCTTGAATTCATCAACAGTCTACTTCAATGAGTATAATTATAATACTTAATTTCTTATTTGATTTGTCTTAAATCAATAAAATGTAGGCTCATCAAGAATTAACTAAATTCCAAAGTTACTTCCGTTTCTTCGATTAAATAATTTAATATCCAAGTCTCTTCCCCATTCATGTTCATTTTTCGCGGATTATTTTTTACTGGTTGACCTTCAGAAATAATTCGTTTTCTGGGGCATTGAATGTTGATATCCCGACTGTTACATCAAAATCTTTAATCAATTAATCTCATACATTAACAAATATAAATTATAACCTGAGCTGAGTTATGAATAGAAAACTTATTTCTTGAGTGATGTACCATATTTACTTGAATATTAAAAGTTTTTTCATATCTTTATGCATTAATAGTATTAAGTTTACTCAATTGCAAATTTGTTATGAGTAATTAAAAGCTAATAACTTTCAAATCCTAGTCGGGTTCGCATCCCCCTTTTAATCTCTAATGATAACCTGAATCTTTCTTCTTCTTCTCCTCCGTCGCATTTTTTGTTCCCCACTACGCAACAATTAGATATGAAAAGAGAAAAGACCGCCATGAATTAAAAGCACTCTTTGGAATACTATTCGGAGACTTGATGCAAAGAACTCTCTACAGGGTGGTTGAGCATAAATGTAAGGCTTTACAATTACATATATTAGGCAAATCAATGAAATCATGTTAGCCTATGAATGTCTACAATACAATGTCATCTGGCATATGTTAGCATTTTAAGGCCAAAATAGTACAATTTGATCTTATTATGACCAATAATATAAATCACCCTGTATTTTTGTGAGACTCTTCCTCATTTGAGACTCGTATGAATCGAAGGCTTAATTAACTCAACATGTCTGGGTTGCTGTTCCGATTACAACATACACATAGTGCTACAAATAACTACGCATCTTATAAGTACAATTTCGGGCGAAAGCCCGTGGCGGAATGGTTAGCGTGCGAGACTCCCATGCAAGGGGGCTGGGGTTCAAATCCCGGCCCCGGCGCTTGGGATTTTTCAAATGCGCCAAAAAGCTGCCACACAAATTGCCCATGTGTGGTGTGCTATTGCAATGAACCTGAAAAGGTAGTTCCCAAAAATAAATAAAAGGGAGGCATAGCAAATATAAAAAAAAACTAACAGTAGTATAAAATCATTTTAACTCACTATACTATTTAATTCTGATAGAATACTCCACTGACATTGTCTATCTACAAACAACAAATAACCTCAAGGACCAGATTCTATTTTACCAACAAACTGGAAATACATATGTAGTGTACTCATTAATGTTAGGAGCAATGGAGGATGGATGGAAAGAACTGGCAATGTATGGAATTTGCAAAAAACCCGCCGAGACTGGTTGCCGCTATTCTCGGAATCCGAGAATAATGCGATTACTGGAACTTTTTGCAACCAATCTAGGCGGGAGCTACTTTAAAAACTAAAAAGTATAATTGTAGCCATGTCTACAGTACATTATCAAAACACATCCAAGAATGAATTATGGCAGACATATTTCAATTAGTATTTAGTAGGAATACTATTATTTAACCATTATAATTTAAGTATTTATTGATAAATTGGCTAATAAGCCATTCAATAATCATGTAAAGAGTGTTAAAATACCTTCTATATACGGAGTTTGAGCATGTTTTGCATAAGTGGTAAATTCTTGAAACGTGTTTTGATATTGTACTGCAGCTAAATAAATGTGCTTAGTACTGCCAGGGCTTATGGGTAAATCTAGACAAATTTTGAAGCAGTATTATATTTTGTTTCCCCCAATAAAATTATGCACACTTGCCAGTGCATTAAGAATATGCAGTGAGCTTAATACAGGGTGGGATGTCAACACGGAAGCAACTTTCCAAGCTTGTTTCTCTTTTATACTTTCTTTTTAGACTATACCTATTTTATCCTTTATTTTTGTTCATAACTAGTACCTCTCAGTATTAAAATATGGGCTGCATAGCTGTCATCCAGCCATATATTTTA
>LR142421.1:0-10516 GCA_900659605.1 Tisbe holothuriae | reverse complement strand
TTCGGGGTTGTTCCCCGCCCCCCAATTGTCAAAAAAACATCCCGCCCCCCCCGCCCGCGGGCCGGGGGGGGGGGGGATTCAAACCTGCGACAGTGACGCAGGCCGGCGCCTTGGCAATGAGCCACCACAGCCCCTCCTTATTACTATATAACACCCTTGCCCTAACCCGATCTCCGAACCCGAACTTTAAAAAAAGTCATAACCCCAACCGGACCCGACTCCGAACTTGTGAACAGTTTAACCTGAACCTACACATTGCTATTTAAAATCCGGTGGCGCGAGTAAGCTCCAACTTGCATAGGCGGATGATTCACCTGATATGTCCAATATTTTGTTTTTTTCCTTCAGGCTTGCTGCTCTAAAGAAAAATGGCGAGGAGGGGTGGAAGGCTCGAGTGAATCGACCAATATTGATCAACGACGGGATGCCTTCATCAGCGAAGAATATCCTTAGTAGAGCTGAAGAAAGTATTAAAGAACTTTCGGCCACTAATTTGCAGAAGGATGTCCTACCCGGGTCCGACGCAAAGACCAATATCGGACTAAGTGATCGATTAAGTCGATTGCAGGTGGCACAGTCTTCCTGGCAGAAGAAGGTTGACGAAAAAGATGCAAATGCCTTTACTGTTGCCGGAAAGATGAAAAAGGCAGAGGGAATTGGTGACTCGGCTGCTTCTCCTCAAAGTAGTAGCCTCTTGGAGGACTGGAAAACTTTAAAGCCGCTTCCACAGGTGCACTACAAGGGGGACAAAATAGAGCCTGACGCATTGGAGGCCATTGACCGAGAGGATAAAATGGAAGCAGAAGAAGAGAAAAGGAGAATAGGGGCAATAACATTAGCGATGGAAAGTGTCAATCTTAGTCAAGACCAAAACTTGGACATTTTTTTTACATCAGATCAGACTGAAATTCAATCGGAGTGGACATCTGGCGAACCTGATTTAGACTTTATGCCCCTTGCGACAGCGGAGGAGCCTAAATTGGCCACACGAAGGAAGGTGCCTCGCCCAGGGCGACACAAAGCTTCTCGAAATCCAGTTAAATGCATGGCTGCCAGAGCACAGATTCATTCAAGGCAGGAACTGCGTGAGGAAAGAGAGGACGAACGGGGCGTTGATATAGACATTGAAATGGTTGGCCTCCGAAAAGGTAATTTATCATAAGAACTACATAATTCTTCCTGCTTTAAAATTTAAGTAATTTTCAATAATACTGTTTCAGATAGACATTCTCACCTGACAGAAGAGGCCAAAGCTGGTTTAGAAAGCTCCGAAGATTTTTCTAATGTTCAGCTACGGAAAAATACTTCTAGAATCGATCAGGGACTCTATAAGTCAAAAATGCTCATTCGGTTTAAAGGTCGTCGATTTTGTCAACCAAGGCTAGTAGCTCCAGAAGCCAAGTCCGTCAACAGCGGTGACTCTTATGTTCTGTTGACCCAGAAAGAAATTATTGTATGGCTTGGAAAGTTTTCTAACGTCATTGAGCGCAGCAGAGCCAGTGAAATTGGCCAGGCAATTTACAGAAGGAAAGATCTTGGCTTTAAAGGAGCCTCCTCCTCTCTCCGAACCATAGACGAGTCCATTTCCTCTTCTGCCTCTGCCACGAAGAGGTTTTGGCAACTTCTTGACGATGACAATAATTCTAACAATAATCGACCTCTGGCTGCCGGATCCCCAGAAGAAGATTTGATATTTGAATCAAGCATACAAAAATGCACCCGGGTCTGGGAGGTTTACCTCAATGAAGGTTATGAAGAGCTCCGGCCTTTATCTACAGAAGAAGGAGCTTGGGGAAGTGTACCAAAAGTGGACATGCTTGACCCATCGAAAGTTCTTGTCTTTGATTTTGGATCTGAAGTTTATGTATGGATGGGTTCCTTATCTAACAGTTACGCCAGAAAGGCTGGGAAGACGTTGCTTTCAACGGTGTTCGAGGATTCACTCGCCGCAACATTTCCCGGAGACGATGCAACCCTTCAAAAAGGCTCTTTTAGGCCGATGTGGGCCGTTTCTGGGAAACAGAATAGCAAGATGGAGACTATTCTTTTCCGGGAAAAGTTTATTGACTGGCCGGATGACGCTCTCACGGTCATAAAAGTTAGGGAACAAACGGAGAATACTGCCAAGACCAGACCAACTAGTAGTTCCCCAGCCCATTGTGGTCAGACCAGTTTTGAACCCATTGACGCAAAAATTCTACTTGGCTGGTCAAACAATCTAACGGATCCTAACCTGGAATTAGAAGGGAGTTACTTGGGACGTGGAGATGGTTACTACGATGTCGCTGAGCGTAGAAAATACGAGGTTAGCACAAAATCCCTGAAGGCGTGGCATGTTGACGGGGAAGAAGGACTAACCGAATTGATCGTGGATGAGTGGAGAGCGCAGTTTTATTCGAGGGACACATTTGTTGTGCGCTGGGAGTACCATGTCGCGCTTACAGGTAAATCATTTGATCATATTTCGCTGCTGTCACTAATTCCCTGTTGCTTTTATAGGTCGGGACCTCAAAGGACTCCCCTCCAGGCATGCTGCTGTGGGTAGAAATCGCACGGTCTACTTTTTTTGGCAAGGCGCATCATCTAATGCCACTGAGCAAGGAACTTCGGCCCTAATGGCCATGAACCTGGACATAGAGGAGAGTCCCCAAATTCGAGTTCTCGAAGGGAAAGAAAGCTCTGCTTTTCTGCGGCTTTGGCATAGTGACATGATTATTTACAAAGGAAAGCGGCAGCACTGCCACAGCAATAACGGCTGGAAAATGTTTGTAGTTCGAGGAGAGCATGAAGAAGAAGCTTTTCTGGTTCAAGTAACTTGTAGTAAAGACAGTCTTCGAAGTCGAGCCTGCTTCATCCTTACGCATGGCAAAAAAGGGCTTACCCTGCTATGGCAGGGAAGTTCTGTGAATGAATTAAGTCTTTCTATTGCCTTGTCCGTGGCTAAGAGAATCAGTACCAATCCGCCTCAGGATTTGGGAATGAGACATAGTGCTAGTCGATTGCAAATTATGACGGAAGGAGGGGAATCACAGTCCCTATTACAAGATGTTTTCGAGTGCCCGATGGACAACCATGACACCGGAGAAATACCCGCTCTCAAGTCAACCCCCCGCATGTTCCACATGTCAGCAGTGACTGGCCAATTACATGCAACGGAATTATTGAGTCCACATCGAAATATTCAAACGGTGAATATAATGCCATTTGAGCAGAGGGACCTCTATGAAGCAGCTCAGCCAGGTAATAACTAAAGTCAGTAAAAATTTCTTTGCATGAAGTTATAGCGCAACTACGGCTTACATTTTTATATCATCATTATTTGTTATATCTTGTTGAAATTCTATATTTTCAGCCTTATTTTTCCTTGATACTGCTAGTGCCTGCTGGCTGTGGCAGGGTTACGTCCCAAAAGTCGTGTCCTCTGATTCCGAAGATGATTTGGTGACCGGCTCTTTCATGATACGTTGGCACGCAGAGCGAAGAGCCTGCATGCAGACAATTAAGGAGTATATTGAGATCAAATACAGAGATATTCAACAACCCATTGTTAAATTGGCATGGGCAGGTTTCGAACCCAACACATTCAAAGCCATATTCCCTAGCTGGGAGGAACAAGGCGGACTTGCATACAATGGCCTGGTAGGATTTGCTAATGATTGAACACTCAAGCTATATCTTCTCATTATGTGTTTAATTTACAGTATGTGAAAAATGACTGCCTATACACAACATTAGCAGAGCTATCAAGAGATCAATATTCATGGGAGGAACTACAACGGCGACCCCTACCTGATGGAGTGGATCCCTCCAGACTGGAAACATATCTGAATGACGAGGATTTTGAGGTTAGTAATACGTAAATGGAATTTACAGTTTAATCATTTTTACTGTCCTTCTGACAAATTAATCAAAAACATTCTATTAATTTTATTTCCACCTTTACATGAAATAATGATATTGCCGCGCCTATATTAATTGAATACTCTTTTATACTCCACACGTATATACATGAAAAAAGGGAAAAGGGACCCACTTAATCTGGCTTCAGAAAATTTAATTTCGCCTTATGAACTTCCAATGCTTTTTTAAATTGTTACTTTTGATAAATGGACAAGCATCACAAATGTCAAGTATTTTTTGGGACAACCCATGTAGGCCCAATTTCGGGTACCACAACCCTGTTTTACAGAGAATTTGGGACGTGTATAATAGTAATTAGGTTAATGGAATTTTGAAAGGGTTAATCAGCAATGTCCTATTCATCAACTCGTCGTATAAATTATTCAATATAGGGATAGGTTTTTGTACATATGAAGAAACACAATCCGGAACATTTTTAATATGTTTAATATTAATGTTTTACAGAACTACCTTGGCATGAGTCGACATCAGTTTAACACATCTCCCAGATGGAAACAAATTGATATCAGAAAGGAAAAGGGCCTATTCTAAAAATATATATATATGAATAAGTTAATTTTGTGCCATATATATACAAATATAATTTCTTGAGCTGATGCTACTATTTTTTAAATACTGGCTTTCGTTATGCATTTGGGGTCAATACATTTTGCTCCATTACCAGCAATACCTTGCTAGTAATTTTTAATCCTCATGCCCCGGGAAGATTCGAACCGACGATATTCTAGGCCGCGGGATCAGGAGCCTTTTCAGCAAGGCTGCCACAGGAAGGAGAAGATACGTAATTTTCTCCCCCATCACGTCCACTTGCCAGCACGGCGTCTTTCTTTATTGATAACTAGAAATAGGGGGAATTCCGGGAATCCCCACATTAAAATAAAGTCTGATTATTAAAAAGTTCAAAGCAACTCCTTAACGCTAACGAGTTGCTTAGCAATCATTTCAGCCAAAAAGAAGCCTGTATTTTAGCTAAAGAAGTACCTTAAGCACTATGTTTCACATTTTCTCTTTTTAATAATCGGACTTAGAATTTCAATTGTGTTGGACCAAGTACTCGCTAGAAGGCAGATACGGCCATGTAAGTGTCGGATTCAATTTTTTGGCACGAATTCTTCTTCCAAGTGAGAAGCCTGAGAAATGTCAAGCTCAGCAAAGACAAAGGACTATCAGAAGAGAATTGCACATGGGTTCTGCAGGTAACTATAATTTACAGTAATAATAATGAGACATCTCCGACTTACTTGACACTTTCAAATAAAGCAATATTCTATGGTTAAATATATTACTTTCCAACCTCCCCCTGGGTCATTCTTACAAAGTAGAGCTAAATGAAAGTATTAAAAAATGGAGAAGCAACTACAGGTTGTACAATAATATAAAGCTACATGTTATATCTTACTAAATTAGGCCTTAGTAGGCATTAGTAGGATGCCTCCTCCCTTGTATTACTATCTCGAATGGAATGAAAGAACTTTCATGGCATCTTCTTCTTGCTGCTGAGCAACCGTCAGCAACGTCTTAGGAAAGAAGTGGAGATGATTTAGAAGTTAACCCCAAGATGGCATTAAAGAGCAATTACCATCAAATTTCCGACCACTCACATAGACATCCGCCGCGCAACCTCGAGTGTAACAACGCCTCTTTTTCCGGTCGCGTTTTCCTTTGAGCTAAAAAGAGAAAAGAGTGAAAGTTAACATCTCCTCTACTGGCCCTCTCGGATGGGCCCAGTCCAAGCCATGGGCACCATCATCACCACCATGGTCTCCATCACCACCCCTGCCACCTGCAATGTGTAGGGCTCCACTGATTCTCCTGATGCAGATGGATTTCGCCTTCCTCTCCTAGTCTCAAGCTCCTAGTTCAACCTTGTGGCCACGCTGGGGCTGGACGGCGCTAGCGGCTTGAACTGGCTGTATGACCACTTTCTGTTGTGAAATTAGAGTCCCAACTGGTAACCAGAGCCGTTCCTCTGTCATTTGCTATTGTAACATCTATGTTACTAAAGACTCCTTGACCTAACCTTCTATATGTTGGTTTGTCATTGTCATTAAGTATAGTAAGATCATTTTCTAATATATACTCTAGTAAATCTTGACCCCTCGCATCATCGTTGTCTGATCCCCACATTCCATGGTGAGCATTTGAGTCAATCTGCATTAATAAAAAGAGATCTCTATCTTTGGCATATTTAATAATAGGCTCTAGTTTCTTTAGATTGGTGGCTACGTTTTCCAAACAATCTAGATACACACTTGCTAGTAGAATATGCTTTTTGTCTTTGCGCCAGATTGCTACCGCTACATCTCTAGATGTCCAGTCGGGGCATGGTAATACACATAGGCCTCCTGAAGCATAGATACACGCTCTAGCATTGTCTCCTTTATAGTAAAGTATGTTATTTCCCATATTTCTTGGTACTCTAGTTTGAAGTTCTTTCTTTACAGTTTTATCCAGGATACAAAGAGGAGGTTCTTGTGCTAGTAAAATTGCAGGATTTTGTAATAAAAACCCCCCTTCCATTAAGGGGGAAAGTGATTTATGCATATTGAGTCCGTATATGTGAGCCATTATAAAAGTTTATATAACGAATGAGCGTGTTGCCTTTCCAGATATTGTGTTACATTATTTGTGTATTTCATTATTTGTTTTTTGATGTACTCTTTTATTTGCATTAATCCTTGTTCAGGTTCTTCTTTCCACCGCGAATCCTTCCGGAGGTTGTAACATACATTATATTCATATTTTATCCTTCGTTGAGCAACACAGCCTTGGCTTTGTTGATGGTGTAGAGGATGGCCACCCGGCCGACTCCTGACTTGTAGCAGAATGCTGCTCCCTTCGAATCGTAAGGGATCAAGTTGAGCTGAGCCTTGAGCATGAGCGTGTCCCTGGCTCTCTTTTGGATCGTGAGGATCCTGCTGAGCGCCTGCTTGTCGATGATGGCTGTGTACACCTTGGGGCTGTCGCCGGTCTTGTTCTTGTTGAAGTATGTGTCTTTGCGTCCAAATACACACGTGCCCTTGATGGCACATCTGTGGATGAAGGAGGTGTGAATCTCCTGGAGGCTGAGGTACTCGAGTCTGTTCCCGCAGATCACCCTGACCGTCATGGTGTTCTTGGTGACACCCTCCTTGGCGTACACGTCCTGCCGGAGCGTCTGCTCCTCCGTCACCTTGAGTGTGAGACCTTGGGCTTTGGCCCACTCGATGACCCATGCCTGGACCTTCTCTGCTCTGGGCCCGGAGGCGGAGTACAGTGCCTTGGGCTCCGACTTCGTGTCGGCCCCTAGAAAGAGAGTGAGTGTTCACATTTATTATATTATATGCATGAGTTTTATTACCTGTCAGCTCGTAGTCTGGATCACCGTCAGTGGGATCTCCTCCCTCCCCATCAGGGATGCCATCGCACTGGTCCGTTAGGTCCATCATCATGCGTCTCCACATGTCGTCTTCCCACGGATCCTCGTTGGTGATGAGGGTCTTGTGTGGGACTCCTGCCGCGGTGGCCTCATCGACGTTCTTGCCATTGATGGTGGTGTCCTCCTCCATGGGGGTATCTTCTTCAGCTACCTTCCCAGCTTCCTTCTTGATGTAGAGGAAGCAGTAGGTGGCGCTGTAGGTCTTGGTTTCCTTGTTGAGGAGCTTCTTGAGTGCTTCTTCTAGGATTTTAACCCTCTCTGCCTCGTCCGGCTTCTCTTTCCTCAGCGCGTCGCGGCGTGCTGCGCGCCAGTACACTTGGCCCTCGCCGAACTTGTCCTGTGTGAGCCTTCTCTGTGTCTCCAGGTGAGGGCCCATCCTGTAGGCCTTGTCCTTGCAGAGGATTAACTCCTTCTTGTTTGCCGTCTGTTTCTTCTTGAGCTTGTTGGTCTCAGCGCTGCATTTTGTGAGCCAGTCCACCAGGTCGGACTCCTCCATGGCTGCGGTGGGTGTGGGGGACTTGGTGTAGTACCCGGGGCTTGAGCTGTTGCTGCTTGAGCTGCCGCTCTTTGTCACTGGGGTGAACTTTGGTGGCGCCATCACTGGCCCTTTGGAGGTCGTGGGCGTGGATGTGACCGTTGTCGTGGCCATCTTGGAAGGCAGCGGCAAGTTCTTGTTGTTGGCCTTTTTGTTCGCCATGCTGGAGTACCTCTCAAAGGTCTTGGTGTCCAGGGAGAGCCTTCTTGGGCTAGGTGTGGATGCCGACCTCCTTCTCTTCTTGGATGGATCCAGGATGAGAGTTTGTCTGGAAAGAGGAGAGTATTGTTGTAGATACATGTTAAGAGTATTTGGCAGAATATTATTGGGTGCATGGTATTTGCTTAATGAAATATTGTGAGTTTGTAAATAAGAAGCTTCATAATAGAGAGCTTTGTGAGTATAAACATGAGCAGGTGTGTTTGACCGTCCTGCTGGACGGTGAGGGGGAAGGCAAGCCAGCATATGGCTCATGTTTATAGAATATTTATTCTTATCTTTATTATACATATTATTACTTTTGTCTCTCCAGAAGGTTCTCTTCTTGACTTCTCCAGCTGGCTGGTGATGAGTGTGGGGAATGGCTCTTGAGATGACCCTGGTAGTGTTGTGGACGACGTCAGTGACGGTGAACCATCTGAGAAGAGGATTAAAATTAGTATGAATACCAATATTGTAAGCCCTAAGAGTTATTTGATTATTGTTGTTGCAAGCGTCTTTGAGTTTTTGACTTGTAAAAATATTAATATGAATGCTATGGCAAGCGCCTTTAAGTTTTTGACTCGTAAAAATGTTACGGTAAGCGTCTTTGAGTTTTTGACTCTTATTAATATTACGGTAAGCGTCTTTGAGTTTTTGACTCGTATACATGTTGCGGTAAGCTTCTTTGAGTTTTTGACTCGTATAAATATTACTGTAAGCGTCTTTGAGTTTTTGACTTGTAAAAGTGTTATTATTATATATGCTACGGTGAGCGTCTTTGAGTTTTTTACTGCCTTTGAGTTTTTTGCTTGTAAAAGTTTTACTATTATTATAGACGCTTCGGTAAGCGCCATTGAAAGTTATTTTGCTGTATGAAACTTCTTTAAGGAGAATTTCCTTTGCATTTGGATTAAGGTTTTGTACCATTATTGATCTTTTCTTACCCGGCAGCGTGGTAAGGCCGTTTAGGGTGATCGTCTTGACTTCTCCAGCAGGCAGGCGTTGGGTAGGGTTGATGGGGGCACACGGGGCGACTTCAGCGAGGGATTCGGGGAACCACCTGAAATGTGAAGGTATGAGTTTTACCGTTTGTTTAACCACTTGCAGTTTTTGACTGACTTTGAGTGTTTTGCTTGTAAAAGTTTTACTAGTATTATAAGCGCTTCGGTAAGTGCATTTGAACATTGTTTTGCCATATGAAACTTCTTTAAGGAGAATTTCCTTTATTTTAAAGGAGTGTGTACGAAGGTATTTCACCTTTATTGATATTTTCTTACCTGGTAGCTTTTGAGGGCCGTCTAGGGTGATCGTCTTGACTTCTCTAGAGAGCAGGCGCTGAGTAGGGTTGATGAGGGCACACGGGGCGTCGGTTAACCACCTGGAATACGGAGATATAAGATTTACCGCTTGTTTTACTGTTGTCGATATTATTATGTTGCCGTATGGAACTTCTTTAAGAGAAATTTCCTTTGTCTTAGGGAAGTATGAATTAAGGTATTTCACCGTTAATAGTGTTTTCTTACCTGGGAGCGTGTGAAGGCCGTCCAGGGTGGTCGTCTTGGCTTCCCTAGCGATGGGGCGTCGAGTGGGGTGAACTAGAGCACACAGAGTGTCTTCAGCAAGGAATACGGTGTACCACCTGGAATACAAAGGTGGAGTGTTAATTTGGTTCATTCGTGGTACCGTTTGCGGTACCGTTTGCAATACTTTTGTATCGCTATATGAAACTTCTTTAGGGGGAAATTCCCCCTTTTTCAGTGTATTAGGGCTGGCCTTAGGGTGATTAGTGCAGTGATTAGTGATACTTAGGGTTCTTACCGAGTCGATCGTTAAGATATGAAGGGATTCCTTCGGTTTTCGAAGTCGTAGAAGCGAGAGCACGTCTGCTTGCGTTGGTCGTCGGGCGAAGAAAGAAAGATGACAAAACCGGAAAGAGTTAGCACCGAAGTGAAACCGGAAGTGAGTGAATCTTGAAGAAGAGGGAGAGAGGAACAGCTGAGTGCTGCCTACTGTGCTGTAAGCTGAGAGAGAAGGGCTTCTCTCAGCTGAGAGAGGAAAGAAGAGTGTGTGAGACACACTTCGACTAGATAGGTCGAATTCGAGTTCGAGGTCGAGTCGAGTCCGAACACTAGTACTAGTTTGGTCTCGGGTTTTGACCCTATCTCTTTTAGGACTTCTCTCAGCTGAGAGGAGAGATGTTCTCTCTGCTGAGAGGAGAGAGAAGAAGATTCTACTCGGTAGGTCGAATCCGAGTTTGTTGTTGAGTCGAGTCCGAACTTTACTATTATATCTTATTTGTATGACCCTAACCCTAATCGAGCTAGGAGATGAAGAACAGAAATGGGGAAAATCCCTCAATATCTTGGCCATCTGGCCTTGTTTTAGGTCTTCTGACCTTATGAAAAGATTGATATACAGAGGCCCGTGTGAGAGACCGCCCT
>LR142420.1:0-10507 GCA_900659605.1 Tisbe holothuriae | reverse complement strand
TATCTGTGCGTTTTTTGTACAGCCTAGATTTAGTATGTGCGAAAATTGGAATGTGTGCGTTATTTGGAAGTGCGTTTCCAATGGCCGAAAATTGGTCTGTGCGTTTTTTAAACTGTGCGATTTTTTAACCATACCTTAGTTTGAAACTCAAACCAAAGATCAATAACCGCCACAATTGAATGACTATTGTTTTCCTTTTTAATCTTTGTTTTTTTACCCTCCCCACTTTTCCCCCAACACGTGTTTCTGGTTCATCTTCTTCTTCGGAGCAACGGACAAAAAACGCGAGATGAACCTGTTTGAACCCTCAAGCAGGGGATGGGAAAAGGAAAAGAAACCAATGCATTGATAACATTCAACCAGAAAAAGTATGACAGAAGTCAATAAATCCATTTGTTATCTATAATTCTATATAATATAAAAATTAAGGGTCATAAACAAACATTTTCTGCAAACTAACTTACTTGAAACTACGAATTCAACGAGTGCGTACTTGCCTATCATCATGTTTAGGAACTTACTTAACTGTTTTTCAATAAAGCTACTAATGCATAATGTTAGAATGGAAAGTTTTCCAGTCTGCAACATGTTTGTTTTATTGGTAAAATATCAAGTCTGGACATTTTCTCTTATCAACATGATTCAACAAGATTGAATCAAACAAGAGTTACTGATTGGTGTGAGTGGAATAATATCGAATAAATTGATCAAAATTGACAAACTGTTCTGAACTGTGCAGTCAAATAAAAATAGGAACCTTCAGGCTCAAAATGTTCTTTATAAAAGTCATGTGAAATGAGTAAACAGGTGTAAAATTGAAGCTTCATCTTATCCCCAAGGGTGTCAAAAAGAGGGCGGAGGAGGGAATGGTTGATTTTCAGAAGAAGGGTTCTTCAGCTTCAGAGGAATGTAGCAGCTCTAGTTTCTCGTATTTGACAACATGGCTTGCACAGTGGGATCGGAGTAGTATTATACTCAATATGCAGACCACTGTGACTTGAAAAATTGTTGTGTTTCTGTGCCACCCTATATTGATCATATAAGTTCCTTGTACATACCACTGTGGCTTGAAAATGGCTGCCCCACCCTTAAAGTTTGTCACCCATCTGCTTCTACCTTAGATGCTCAACCTCTAATCAGTTGTAAATATCATGTTGACAACTAGCGTACATATTTTAAACACTGCCTTTAATCCAAGTTCTACCCGCGCATCTGCATTTGAAAACTACCCACAATATTTCCCCTCCCTCTCTCCATCATATAGAAAATGAATTAGTGCACAGATGTGTTTGCTTCCTACTCCTCCGAGGAGCCCTCCTCCGACTCGGAGGCGTACTCGGAGGAGGTGCCCACGTGTGGGCACATATGTATTTGCTTCCTCCTCCGAAGAGCTCCCTCCACCGACACGGAGCCCTCTCCTCCGAGGAGCCCTCCTCCGACTCGGAGGCGTACTCGGAGGTGTCCACGTGTGGGCTCAGAGCTATGTTTTGAGGTCGTTTGCGGTGTCGGTTGAACGATTTCGACTTAGTTCCGATCCAGTTGGCTGAGGAAAAGAAATGAAGAAGCTTGAGAGGAGATTTTTGGAGAAAACATCTGTCGAGCTGAGGTAGTTTCTCCGCCCATATGTGCGTCAAATATGTATTTATGAGATGTCAACCCTATAGGACGGTTTAATAATGAATCATTATCTGATTCTAATATTCAAAGTACATAACGATTATTTGCAAGATATGGCAAATTACACATATTTTAAGGGATGGCAGAATTATGTTACATGTAAAGTAGTCTCCAAAATAACAAATAACATTTCAACCCTATAACTCCTTGTCCAGATGCTCATAGGTTATTCCCCTTCTCTCTCTCTCTCTTTCTCTCTCCCTCTCTCTTCTCTCTCTCTCTCTCTCTCTCTCTCTCTCTCTCCTTTTGATTCCCCTGGTAGATATCATCGTAAATGGAAGTATTAAATTGAAATGTTTTCTGATGGACACCAAAGGATGATAAAATAATATGGCTTTATTTGGAGATCAGATGATGATCATTCAAAATGGGGAGGAGGAGGTTACATTAAGCAGGGGTGACAAGGTGTTCAGTTTTTGGGTCATTGCTTTTGAAAGTTTTATGCTAAATTTATTAATGCCACTAATGCCTTAAAATAATTTTAAATCCATATTTGTTAACCATGTGCCACTTGCTTGATATTCATTTTGCCTACACATACTACTATAATGTTAAAAAAATGACTTGGTTTTCATTCTGAAGTCCATAGTTTAATATATAACTAAAGTTAAAGATTATTTAGATTCAAAACCGGACCCCTGCAATATTGTAATCACCACTCTTCAAATGCATTTTACCTTTTTTCCATTTACAATGTTTCCCAAAAAATCAATCAAAAATCAATACCAAAAGATTGATTATTAATTGGTATTAGAACTGTTATATCTGCAGTTGTTTGCCACTTGGACAGTAAACCCCATTTTTATCCTAATAAAGCCTTTGCTCTCAATTAGAACCCATAAATGGTCCTCTTCCTCATTCATGCACATTCCTCCAAGCATATGTGATGTTTTCTCCAATTTTTCCTTTGGAAAAAACTCCCACAAGCCGGCCTCCTTTTTCGGAGGAGGAGAAAAAGCAGTAGTAGGCAGAAGGCAGCAAAAAGAAGAGGAGTAGGAGTAAGGAAGCGCGCAGCGCAAACGTTGCATATGGACCTGGAGTGGCTATTACGGGGTCATGTGATGGGGCTAGAGCCCCGGGACACGGGGCTATGGGTCAGTTTCATCTCGGGTCACCATGCTGGACGGTAAACACTGCCCTATAATGGCTCCAACATGGGTAAATGGTGATGTTTCTGTCCAGGGCCTGTGGGAATTCCGCGCCTCCTACTTCGGGTCCTGTCGCCCACACACGTCGCGCTTTTTGGCGGCTGAGCATTTTCCGAGAGGAGGGTATTTACAGTGGGGTCTAAAGGAGAAAACGATGATGAGGTCAGCTGCAACTGGTTAATTGTCATGTAATTATGTCATTATCGCATTAACAACTTGATAACTTGATACATTGGCCTGATCAAAATAGATGTTAAAAAGTTGACATCTAGCTTTTTTGGGCCTAGGATTGGTGTTAATTAGAGCTGTGCGGGTACCCGGATCCGTACCCGATCCGCGGATCCTAGCAGGATCCGTACCCGGATCCGTCAAATTCTTAGATCCGTACGGATCCGGGTACGGATCCTACTGTAGCAAAACCAAAAAAGTACTGCAAAGAATCATATTTAAATAGCTTTTCTGACTGATCCAAAAAAATGACAGCATTTTTATGGTGAAGCTGTCATGTGCTTCTATGGTTCCTATCAAAACCATAGACATAAGTTGAAGGGCATAAGCTCTATGGATCCGTATCCGTACCCGACCCGGATCCGCGGATCCCGCTTGGATCCGTACCCGTACCCGATACCGTCCAAAAATCGTGGATCCGCACAGCTCTAAAGAAAATATGATCTCACTTCTACCAAAATCATCAAACTGCACTTTCTAGAAAACCGACATGCCGTTAAAACCGACTTTTTGCATCCGAAGTCGGTTTCGGTTTTGGTTATTAAATAAACCGACTTTCGGTTTTCGGTTTTTGCACGTCCTTATTTTAGACAAATTTAATAATCATCATTTTTGATAACAAGGAGTCCAGTACGGATGAAATACGGTCACAATGGCTATATATTGAATTATTAAAGCTATGTTCAGAATATCCACAATCCGAGCCCACTGTGTCCTGCTGCAGATAGAATAAAAGCTGTTAACATCTTGAAGTAAAGCGGGCGTGGTGGGGAAACTTTCCCATCATGTTGATGTGTGTAGGTGAGCCTCAGGCGGTTTGGACTGCGGTTAAATGGCGTAACAGTATTACTGTAAACCCCAAGGACAGTGCTGATGTCCAAATGATAAGAGTTCTCTATCCAAAATTGTAACTCTTCAGAAGAGCCAATGGATACTCTTAACACTGTTTTATGCTCAGTATTGATACTATAAACATACATAAGAGGTTAATAATTCTTTTGAATGCTTGATTCAACCTCGTTATATAGAATTAGAAGAAACAGATTTGGCACCTTTAGTTTCTTATCATTTGGACAGCGGAGTGATTGTCTCGGGACTTGGATGTAAGAGAACGTATTTAAACCTTCTTATATTCCTTTTAACTGAACAAAATAAAAATAATAATAAATGGAATGGTAAGTAGAAGTATGTAAATTGGTATCTAATGTATTTTCACACTGAAAGGATTAACAATCTCTTAGCCAACCATGAATCAAACGGTCTCTGTGACTGCATAAATTATTCCGAGGTTTCCTTCAGTCTGCACTGAGTTATGATGACTGTTACTGCCCGCCGAGTATGGTTTTCAGTGAGCTTCACGCCGTGAAGGACGTGTAAATCCTAATTTATAGTAGCACGGCGTAGAATTATGGGTCAACACTGCCAGATAATTTTGCATCTTCTTTTATCTAACTTTGCAAATGTGAAGCTTCACGTGTCTCTCGCATCAACAACACGACGTTGAGCTCAACGTCATTCAAAATCCATACTCGGCGGGATATTCAAAAATCAACAGTCCACAGCTCAAGCAGTCTGGTCATCCAGCCCTAAAACTTCATTTTAAGGCATCTTTTCCACAACTTTTATTTCTGTTCACATATTGCTTCAAGCGTAATTCCAAGCAGCTTTATTATTTTACACGCTCGTACATTTGAAGACAATGCATTCCAGAGGTCAGAATTTTGCAAGATTTTTGTGCAAAAAAATGGGCAAAAGGACTTTTGTTCGCGGATAAGACAATATTCTTTTGAGGATTGTATTTCCTCTTGACGCTACTATATTTGGATATAACATAAATATAAACATTCAGCGTTTGTGTTTCCTCCATTTTGTACTCTTGTTAACATGGCCATCTGTCCAAACGAATTAGCATCAAAGTCAACCTTTTCTCGTTTCCCAAAAGTGCGATGAAGCTGTCAAACTTTGAGTAATAATTTTGCTATCTTGATGGAAATAGTAGTCAAGGTTTGTTCAATGTAACCATAAATATACACAAAAAGTATAAAAACGCATAAATGTTGCAGATTTAAACAACTTACTCTTATACGAAGAAAGTAACTGTTTAGTTAAGTTTCTTCTACACCTAGTTCTGGTTGCTGCATATAGTAGTAATAAGATTACTATAGTTATACCAGTTGTACCTATTTCAATTTAAGATATAACTGTTTCCATTTGAGCAATGGTCAATGATGTACTTTTAATCCCGCAAATAATAATACCCATTATTAGAACCCGACTGAGTCCGTATTCTTTCCGACGTCCACCACTTAGTCCGACTCTGAGTACATATTTTGTCCGAACAGGCAAGTAAGGCACTAGTCCGAACTAAGGATAGCATTAGTTCGAATCGTACAATACATCATTAGTCCGAATTTACCTCTAAGTAAGTCACTAGTTCGAATTGGTAGTATTCACTAGTCCGAATACATAATGTAGGTATTTGTTAGTCCGACAGTAAGGTAAGCATTAGTCCGACAGCTGGATAAGCATAAGTCCAACAGTAGGGTCTAAGAACTCTCAGGGTACCATATGGTTTAGAAATCCTCAGTCTAAAATGTAAATCCCATTTGGTCCAACATATCATATTTATTAACTGCCTGGTTAGTATTAAGAAAGAAAAAAGTTATAATTATAATTGTTCTTATACAATTAGTCAATTATTTTATCAATACAAAATAAAAAAAAATGCCTTTTTTATAAGAGACAAACCTTCTTTGCAAAGGTGTAGTCACTAAATTAAAAAAGTATTGTCTTAATATAATTATACCTCATTAGAAGTTTGAACTAGCAATTTATATTTACTTAAATATATAGTATTATTTTGGATAACTGAATGTCAATATAAAATATAGCTAGCTATGCTAAAATACCATTATTACTCACTACTTAGAAACATTGTACATATACCCTTTATACAATGTTAAGACATATTCGAACTAGTGAACACTCTCAAAACAGATTCGGACTAATGGTATACTAATGTTCGGTCTAATGAACACCTTCAAAAAGATTCGGACTAATGGTATACCACTGTGCGAATTCGGTCTAGTGAACACCTCCAGAACAAATTCGGACTAAAGGCACACTACACAGTTCGAACTAGGGCATACTATACTGAATTCGGACCAAATGTGTACTTCTGTCGGACTAAATATGTTGCCTCATTCTTTCCCAAGACAACCGCTTATTTTCCGGGGGAACCCGTTTCGCGTTTGAAAATCGCTTTAAAAGTGGTCATAAACGATATCATGTTACGGCAGAACAGCTTGCTGCTCCTTGGAGATACAGGGTGAACCATTAAATATGCTATAATTATTTCACATATTCTTTAAAACCTCCTCCCCAAAGATAATTAAAAGGGAGGTACAATACTATAGAAGCGGCTGAAAAACGGTGACAAAATCTGAGTGGATTTTTGAAACGGAAAACTAAGAAGTTACCAAAACTCGGTTACTAGAGAGCAGGGACATCAGCATATAAAGAGAACAAGAGGAAGCCAAACTGCTGGACACAGTCATCCCTAATCTTAGAACAAAATGAGTGTTATGTTTAGTGAAAAATATGCACAAAATTCTGTGTTATATCAGGAATGTCAAAAATATGCTATTTTCTTTACAAATTAGCAGATTAAATGGTACAAACTGGGCGCATTTGGCTTCTAAAATATACTTGTAGAATCCCTTAAAAGGGGAAAACGTTTTCCCTTTTTTCTGTTTCAGTATTGAACTGAAATCCCCCCGGAAAATGACACCGTCAAAAGTACCTTTCTGGAACCCCCTTGCTCTTCCCAATGTTTTGGTTTTTCTTTTCTTTTTAAATGGGGTCATTTAGAAAAATACAATTAAGAAATATTCTGACCAAGTTTTACATACGTATGTTATTACAATGACCACTGTACTTAATATAGGGGTCATTGGTTAGTATTACATAAATAAAGGTCTACCCTGTACATGCATGTTATTCTCTTTGATGGCCCTTTTTAAGCGTTTAACAATAGACATTTTCAGCAGCATCCTTTGAGAGATTTGCGTAAACCGCGCTGTGACGCGAATTTTGCGGTCAGATTACGCAAAAAATGGGGGACGACTCTACTCTAGCTCTACTTTTGCATGACATTGTCCGGTTTGTTAAGATACGTATAATTCAGCATTTATTGCAATACCGGTTATTAAAAACCGTATTTAACCCATTTTAACATAAGTAACAACTCGTAAGCGTAGAATATGATAGTGTCAACATCAGTTCTTATTGTATATTTGATAACTTATTTCAACGTATAACCTAGTGAATAGGCCTTAACGGGGATTTAATAACATACATCAGCTCCTAATAGTGCAAAATTTAAATGACATTATTTGTTCCACTTTTGCCCTTTTCCTCTGCACCGGTGTGTGGTCTTCTGAGACTCGAAGAACCCAAAATGAGGTTTCAATAGAGGCATTTCTTCTTCTTCCAGTTCAATGGTTAATAACTGTCAGAGCTCATTTAGCGCTTAAATGTCCCTTTGAAAGAAAAAGAGCAATATAAGAAGTTACAACCCATTGTAAAATGGGTATAATCGTCTTATGAACAAGGAATAATAACTTGGACAAAAACACAGTTAGTGTTAATTAAGATGCAGAAATATGCTCTTTCGACATGTTCAAATTCAGTTAACGATTCCTGTATTGGATAGGGATTATAATTAAATGCTTATAAAATGGTTTTAATATCATGTTGACCTAACTAATGTGGGTTATAGCCATCCTTAGGCTTAGAGACCTAACAATGTTAATTGTAACCTAAAATAAGCTTCAAAAGTGGGCCAACCACAAAATATACAAAAGTTTTTACAATGCACCAGGGATGCCAAATTCACATGAAAGTACTGAAGTCTTATGCAGATCCTAAAAATGATTGCATATCTAAAATTAATATTCCTTAAACAACTTGGCATCCCTGAAATTATCTCGTTAGCCTTGGTCATCGCCACCATGCAGAGCATTAAGACGCTGCTGCACAATCAAGGGTAGTAATTATTTACTTCTCAGTCGTTAAAAACGGCTCAAATTGGCAGTCGAATATAGGGCTTCAAATGGGCAACAGCATCTCAATGTATGCGTCAGACACAGTGGGTCAATATTCGAAAAAAATACTATAATGATACAATGGTAAACACATTATGTAGTATAAATATGAAGCCACTGTGTCTTGGCTCCCCTAACCACAGTGTTTATAAAACACATTTTGACAGACAACACTGAGGACGTTGTTAAATACACGTTCAAAATATGTCTCCCTCTAGAATTATAAATAGCCATTTTGGCAAGGGAGAGAAGTTATGCAGCCGGCGAGATGAACTGTGTCTCTGACCCAGGTCCATTTCTCACAGGATGCTATAATCCATCTTGGAGGTTTTTCCAGCTGCATTTCGAATTGCCGAGTTATTATTAAAGCACCTTATACTACTGTCTTAAAAAGAGCAAACTTAAATGTAAAAGATAACATTTTAAAATAATACTCGTAAAGCAACCTCAGAATGATGATACTAAATATTTATTTACTTAATAATTAAAGTAGTCCATTCTTTACTTAATACGTTTTAACGCTAATCAGTGATATTTGCACCTTGAAAATCAAACACGCAAATCTCTGATCCGTCAGATTGACACTTTTGCAATGACGACAAAGCAGTAATAATTGGACAATGAGTTATATCCAGGATAGCAATGCAACAGAGTTCTATTCTGAACATAAATTATCAAAATTTCAATGATTATTAATGCTAACACACTCCTGTTAACCATTTGAGTGGATGAACTACAACTGTATAATAAACAATATAAAGAGTTATATTCTATGTCCTTGCACATATATCATTGCCAGGCAAAGCTTACCTCCAATTAGCCCATTTGTTTACAATTGGCAATCTAGGATAACTAGCAAAAAAGTTTGAGCATGCACAAGCTGCTGTTGTAGTAGAAGTTGGTCATTAGCTGCATGGAATTTGGACCAAGAAATAGGTTATGACGTTCCCTGTGTGTAGCATAACTGCGCGACGTGAAGTAAATATGATATTGTAACTATTTGACTTTGTTGAGGATCATATGAGCATATCAATACTCGTACAGAATGTACTCGTGTAGAATGATTTATATTGTATGTATATGGGAAATTATTTCAAAATGTATCATGCATAAATGCAGCATAATGCTAGCGTCAGGCCTGGCCTCTTAATAAAATATTTTTTTTTCAGGACTTTTCTCTGTAACCCTTCTGGAAGACTATTTTGCGAGTGCAAATGTGTTTATAGCTTCCAATGAAACAGCAAGCGTTTTATTGCTGCACTTGACACGAAGATACGTAACTTTGACAAAAAGTAGTATCAGTGCAGTGCTGCATTGATACAACCTTTTTAAACAACTTTTACTCAGTCTTTTAGTTTAGTTTAGTATTTTTAACTAAATGTATTCAGTTACTTCTTTGACAAATACATATTGTGTATTTCCCTTTTAGGGTGTCCTCCAAATTGGGCCTCGCAGACCATCCAACAAAGATGAACCTTGCATTTGTGCACCGGTTATGATAGGTAAGAAATAATAACATATTCACAGTGGTTTGGCAAATTGATTGGTTAGGATGTTTTGATATTGTGCCGTGGTTAGTATTAAAATAAAAGTATTCAAAATTACTGTGTAAAACCATAATTTAGTCAAAATGAAGGTTCATGACTTCAAGAAACTGTTTGTGACTTTTGTGTTGCTTCATGGAAAATTATGGCCTAATCACATTTTAAAACGCATCTCTTTTTGTGACATAATCCATTATTCAAGTTTTAGCCGCATATTATCATGAATTTAAGGCTAATTGAACCTCTAACGGAACAAGAAATTTGTATGTCGAGACTTATGAAGGGATTTGTTTGTCATGTAAAAACAATTATAAACACGAAATATTGGCTCGTTTTCTTCGGCAGAGAGTATAAAAGTAATATATTTCTTCTACCGTAGATATCTTAACACACTAATTTATATATTACATGATATTTCCAGTCATATTATTACATCAATTACATTTAAATACTTTTATTTCAGGACGCACAGACGGTCACATGCAGTGGAGGAGTATGAGAGAGGTCTGATCCATTAAAAAATCGACGACCCTGTATGTCAATTACTTAATCATATTGTTAAAAGCCATACTTAAAACATTGAATAAGAAACTATTTTTGTATTAAAGTACGTCATTACTATTAAAAGTATTTTCCTCCTGTTTGTACAATAGATCAAGTTCTAACATGAAAGCTAAGAACATTCCCTATAATGATTACTGTAACTAAAATATTGCTTTACAAGTCAAGAATACAAAAAAATGCCAAAATATCGTTAATTAAGAAGACTACAAAGGAAATTTAAGGAATCTATAAAATATTTGAA
>LR142419.1:0-10516 GCA_900659605.1 Tisbe holothuriae | reverse complement strand
GGAGCTACGTTGAATAATTTAGAGCTAACATGCCTGACTCAACCTAACCTAACATTGCCTTTTTATGTGTGGTACCCAGAGCCACACCCTAGCCCTGCGGGGCACCTAGCCCTGCAGGGCATCTAACTATTAGTGCTCTAACGTGTAGCAGAGGGTCATGTGTAAATGTGGGAAGTGAAATTTTTATTTTGTTGCCCTTTATATTGAAGCTACAGACGGCCGGAACAATACTAGATCCAGGCCCCAGTTTTTATGCAATATACGTACGTAATATTGATAACCCAGTTCAACTTAGCACAGTACGTATCTTGTAGAAGCAAGGGACAGCCCCACACTGTCTCTGTCTTGAATTATTGCATGAAGCAATTTCTTCCACAAGACATCCAACACTATTTTCACGTAATCGGAGAAGCTTTTGATTCTCAATCCTTTTTGACCGTCGCTCTGAGAGCGAATGTGGCATTGATTATTGTTACATTGGTCAGAGCTCTGGCGCTCAAAAATGAGCAGTCACCGGGTGCCAAGGAAATTATTTAATATCGTTACAGTGTGATGTGTGTTTGTAAAATCTGGTGACAAAGAGTTAATGACAATGCTGATTGATTTCTTGAGAATAAAGTGTTATGTAATTCATGAATAAGTCTGAGGGAATATATGGTTATATTACCATCTTACTACCCCCATTTTATCCGTTTATACGTACACAACCAGGCATTTATGGGAAATTACATGCTATGAGTAAATAATTACACGCTATTATCCGAAAATGTAAATAATTCAAATTGAATTATACGTACCTCTCGCTACGTATACTGGGAAAAGTAATTCGCACTTTGCTGTCTCATTTAATGTCCTAATCCCCTGATTACAACCCCCTCATAGCAGGTACACCGGCCAATCATGCACTATGTGGATGTAACAACAAGAATATGGGTGTGTGCACCCAATGGCGTATAAGTGTCGTACTTGTAGCTCCATGTTAAGGGGATGTGTGTGCATCTGTGGAATATCAGTTTCGCGGTCAAGGTGTCACTCCAATATTGAGGAGGGTTTCTGTATAAGAGTTCAGAAGACCTGGCATAGTTTGGATTGTTGGATACTCTTCGCCACTCTACTTAAGAGTTTATTAAATCATTTTACAGCATTGTGCATCTAATAAGATTTAATATAAAACCGAGAAATTTACAACAAAAACTTGATTAAAGTGTTTCTGAGACCGATCTCTATATTTTATTGTCTAGCGTTATGATTATTTAGCCGTTTTCGGGTCACGTCCCAAATTGTTTTTCTTTCTCCCTTTTGCTTCACCATACGCATTCCTGCGTATTTATGCTCTCTCAGCAGCAGCAGCAGCTCACTGCACAGATAAGGTTAAATTTATTTCCTCGGCGGAGAATTGAAAGAATGCGGTTTTGGGGCAGACAGACAACAATTTTGAACATAGATAATGCATATAATGTACTTTAACATATCTATGACAATGTTACTCTGTTAATACCGTTACCAACATAATGGAATACGTTGTATTAAATTAGCTAAATATTGTGTTAAAACGTCATTTGCTTCTGCTTCCGTATAAAAAGTTATAAACGGTGCTTGCGTTAATATTACGTTAAACTTATGCTTAACCTAATAATATGGAAGGCGTTTAATATTACGGACCATTTTTGCATAATTGAGCAGCTAGCATGCTGGCATCTTGCTTTTATTGCCGTGATTTTGTCATAAAACTGGATTCTCGGGACAAGAAAAGGGATTGAAATATTTGCTGGTGGTTTCATGTGTATGCAAATATATGCCATAAAGTTACCCATATGCAAGTTTTATCTAATAAAGTTACTAAACCCCAAAAACCTACGTACCTAATACACAACCTGATAGTTCCTGATTCTATATATGGATGATTGTTGCATAAAGAGCAAAATATTTTTTATTATTAATTGTGGCATTTGCTTTGCATCCCATTAAAGATATTTGTAACTCTTTGGTTGCAAACCCCCGCCGATAAAAGATTCTGTGCAAAATACGTCATTTAAATATACCATCGCCTTTTTGCATTTTAAGACCATGATTTTTTGCTAATAATATTTAATTGTGAATATTAAACTCTCCGTTAAAATATATTTGACCAGGTATGAATAATGTGTTTCCACTAAAGATACTGAAATCTAGTTTGCACATTTACAAGCGAACAAAAATTACTGTAAATTATTTGTAATATTTTTTTATTGGCAATATTTTAAATTACTTTTTTCTCACTGATGTATTGTATCTTCTTAACACATCGTGGCATGCCTATTCTTCTTCCTAAATCCTTATTTCTGTCCTTTTATATTATCACGTTCATTTCAATCCATAATTATTGTGTTTACACAACCAACGCCCAAGATCTTTAACGAGCAGTTGGAAGTTACATTTCCATTTCCCATAATTGAAATTAAGCATGTATCGGGTGTTGCTTGGCCCAGGGTAGTCGGGGCCTGACCTGTGGGGGTTAGGTATACATTAAGGAATGCGAAATAATGAATACGAGGTAGCTCAATAGAATTGTTTCATGCATGAGGACCCAATAAAGAGCATAAGAAATCAAAAAACCGGATGCTCGATTTCAGGAGTAAAATACATAACATGATCTGACCATGCACATTTTTGTGGTGAAATTACATTTCAAAAGTAAATTAAATGTGTCCCCCTCTCTTTTTAATCAAGCGCGCTTGTGTTTTCAAAATAAGTATTATTTTTCTTTCATATAAACGTAGAATGAAACACACGATAACAGTGCGTGGATAAATATTGATAAAACGTCCTGTAGCTCTATTGAATACAAGATAAATTTATAAAGCAGAAATGGTTATAGCGCCCATAAAATAAGAAGTTGAGGTTTTGAAGAAATACCATAAATCACATTCTAAAACTTAGACAAGCTCATTTTCTGGTATTGAAATATGTTTGACACCAAAACCTTCAAAAATAATTATGTTATACTGTAATTTTGGTTCAAAAATATTATCTATGGCAGCTAGAAACATTCCAATTCTGTAAACTTGCGTCATATAAATGTATAATATAAGATTAGAGTTCATTTTCTACGACTGTCTCTTTACCTCGATATTTTACGTCTTCCTCGGTCGGCCTTCTTTCAATCCTCCTCTGCAGACATCATCGATGAAATTGAACGTATATATAGATCAGTATAAATGCCAACTTTTTACTCGAGAGAAGGATCGAGAGCAGCACAGTATTATATTGTTGTTTGTTACTCTCAAATGTCAGAGTCAGTTGCGTATTAATATGACGACAGGAAAGTGGAATACAATGATTTGTGTAGGATGGAGAGTGACATGAAATAAGGTTGAAGTGCAATCTTAATGCATTGTGTTCGGACAGACGCCCAAAAATCAGGGTCATAATGTGATGGTTTGTGTGTGGGGGAAATGTGCAATGATAGTTTTAATTTACTTCTACGAACAGATAACATTTTAAGGAATACATTCTGGAATGGTAAGGTAATACAGTAACTGTAGTATAGGTTGAATAGAAAGAGAGCTATATATGATAAAAATATGATTGTTATAGTAATGCATAATAATGGTGTATGTACAACACATATCGGTTTTATACGTATCATAGAACAATAGTTACATAATATGTACTAACAACATGGAAACATTCTCTGATTCAAAAGAAAGATTTTTGTAACATACACAGAGACATTAAATAATTAATGCGTCCCGACTTCCCTTGTATGATAAATGATTAAAGTCCTTCTTCGCTGGAATTAATCACAAAATATGCAGATTTTTTGGATTTCTTTCTGAACTCATTAAGACATTATTGTAAAAGAGGAACAATTTTTATGTCATGTACAATATGGAAAAAAACTTGTGCAGTTAACATCGCCACTAAAATGGAGAAATCAGTTGGTCAGCTGGCTTCGTTCTTTAAGGATATTTAAGAGTTTTGCCACATCTTTCCTCGCGCAAGAGGGTAAGTAGCAAAAATTATCTTTCTCTTCATTGTAATTAGTAAATGACATTACACACTAAGAAATGGCAGTCAAGCTATAAATTCGTTTTAACATTCATTGAATGGTTCCATATTATCCAAACATTTACAGCCGCCGCCTTTTTCTTCCTATTCAAAATTACTTCAGCATATAAATAATGCAAGAGTGACAGTTACTGAAAGGCCCTCAGCCTGGTTGTTAAGGCAGCTCACCATACATGGCCTGGTTTGAATACAGGGTATTAGGGAGCAAGGGAGGAAATGATCACCTTTAAATGGGTAAACTTTATCGATAGTACGCCATATTTACAGCAAATATTGCATGGTATGATTAGTTTTGGTTACCTTACCCTTGGCCTTGCCCATGTGCTCATGTTTGCAGTTCCCTCAAGTATCTACATTATCAAACAACGCACCGCTGTTGTTGTATTTGGCCTTTCGAGCATTTCCACAAAGACTCATAACAGAGACACGCAAATGCCATACAGTTTAAAGCATACAGGAAAGCCAGAGATACCTTTCCTCTAAGATGTTTACTTTTAAACTTGTTGTCGCATTGTTGCCGCAGTATGTTTACCTTAATACAATTATCACAAGAGAAGGCGGGCTCTTCATTCTGTAAAAACCTCTTGTTTGAACGTAAATATATTTACCTTGAAAATCGATACAGCACCATTTTAACGAGTGTATGCCGCGACGCTACATTATATATAATTCCACGTAACTTCAAGGATACAAGTAATTACTTTTGAAAGTAATAATCTTTCAGAACTAATCAATTGCAGTAATTTGCATTTCCGAGAATGCAATATGTACTAATGTTTGGTAAAATCTTAAATTGTAACTCAATTATACCATGATATGTTACATGCACTACAGCAACACACCTCAACCACTCAAACCCAGTCGTAGTCAACTCTTTCCCGTTACAGCATGAACTAACATGACGATGACTCAGCTTTTGCTCACCATCCTGCTGACGGCCACCATGGCCGCGGCACAAATCAACCTCCTCCTCATCACCGAATCCGCCCAACTCTACCTCAATGAGAAGTTCAAAGACGGGTTCAAACCGGTTGAAACCGCGTCCGGGACCACCATCAACTTTGAGTCGATTAACTTTACACGGAAGGACTCTGACGCGGCCTACGAGCAGATGTGTCAACGCATCGGGTCCGGGGAGTTCAATGCTGTCGTGGACATGGCCTGGGGCGGTTGGATTAAGGGAAGGAAGACGGCTGCAATGCTGGGGTTGCCCTATGTGAGGGTTGAGGCTGCCAATCATTTGTTTGTCCAGGCGGCGGATGATTTCCTCCGGGCTCAGGATGGGGTGGATGCCGCGTTGGTATTTGAGAACCAGATGAGGCTGGATCAGAGTCTCTATTATATCATAGGTAATAGAGTAATAGAACACCTTGTTGTTGTTTCAAATGTAAAGGTAATTCCTTCATCTATAGGAAACTCCTTCCTCCGCATCATCGGCGCCCATTTGGAGGACACCGGCGCCATGGACCGCCTCAAGAAGATGCGCCCCCGGCCGAGCAACTACGTCGCCTGGGGTTCCGCCGCCTCCCTCAAGACCGCCTATGGCCAGGCCAAGCAGATGGGCATGATCAAGAGAGATACTCGCTGGACACTCGTGTTCACCGATCTCAACAGCGCCTCGTTCGACATCAATAGTCTGGAGGATCAGACAAACTTCCTGGAGATGAACGATGCTGGAAACTGTTGTATCATTAAGAACGTTAAGGGATCCAGTAAGTGCATACATTTGTTAATATTTAGTACAGAACTTGTTCCTGTTACGGCTGTTAATGAAAATTGAAATATGTTGTAGCACGTATACTTGTCCCGCACAAGTTTCCTTTATAATTTATCATTATGTAAACTCTTCAGTCTTCATACATACACTTTCAGTGTCATATTACAGTAGACGAGATCCTGGCCTGTAATAATGTTTAAGTCAATAAATTTTAAACATATGCGGTTGCTCTGGGTGTCTCTTTGTCAGTATCCTACTTCTTTAAACTTGTGCCTAAGACAATACTAGGTTCAAGTCTTCAAAGCACAATGATCTCTGACAGTCATTAATTCCCCTTAGCCAACTGTGACTGCTCCTCCATGACCTCCGTCTCCGACGAGATCGTCTTCAACGCAGGCGGGCTCATCGCGCAATCCCTCGTCAACATGCAATCCTCAGGCACGCTCCCTTCCCTCGCATGGAGCTGTGCAGCACCGAATGGGGACAACGCAACGAGGACAGCGTTCGACACCGCCGTCGAGGGTGTCGTGTCCAATTCGGCGTATTTGTTCAGTCGGGATAAGCACGGCGTGCCGCTGGTGACTGCGCCGATTAAGGTCGCCGCGAGTACGAAGAATACGACGATGAATGTCAAGGTGGGGAATTGGAATCCGGAGGATCGGTTCGTGCAGGATCCGACGTATACGAAGAAGACGATTAAGAGGTTCTTTAGAGTTGGTAAGTGTATGTGTGAGCAGGACAGGAAAACATTACCGGTTAGCAAATTACATAACTTACATGTTATATTTCTTCCAAAGCCCTGTTCTAATGTCGGTTTACATTTAGGTGTTGTGCTTGGAAAGCCATGGGCATGGATTGAAGACGCCCCAGACCCGATTAACATCACCTACCTCGATCCGAAGAAGAAGAACAGCGGACTCAAAGGATACTGCATTGATCTCCTCATTCGACTAGCAGAGAACATGGACTTTGACTATGAGATTGTGCCTTCAAGCAGGAACTCGTATGGAAAGAAAATGGAGGATGGGAAGTGGACAGGTATAGTAGGTGACCTCATCTCCGGGGAGATTGATATCTCAGTGGCAACCCTGACGATGACAACAGAGCGTGAGGAGGTGATTGACTTTGTTGCTCCATACTTTGATCAGTCTGGGATTTCAATCTTGTTGAGGAAAAAGGAGCCTGAACAGTCCATATTCAAGTTCATGTCAGTTTTAAAAACTGAGGTCTGGCTAGGGATCCTGGCTGCTGTCTTCATTGTTGCATTCCTTATCTGGGCTCTGGACCGCTTCTCACCCTACTCATATTATAACAATAAGGATGCATACCCAGAGGGAGCAAGGGACTTTACTCTTGGAGAGAGTCTCTGGTTCTCTCTGACATCTCTGACTCCACAAGGAGGTGGTGAATGCCCAAAAGCATTGTCTGGAAGGGTTCTGGTAGCAGCCTACTGGCTCTTCATTGTTCTCATGCTAGCCACATTCACTGCAAACCTAGCTGCTTTCCTGACTGTTGAGAGAATGCAAACTACTGTGCAGAGCCTTGAAGAGCTTGCTAGACAATCTAGGATTAACTATACGGTTGTGGCTGGTTCTCCATACATGGAATACTTTAAGAACATGGCAGGGGCTGAGGATGAACTCTACAAAAAGTGGAAGGAGATTACTCTCAACAGCACGTCAGATCAAACTCAGTACAGGGTGTGGGACTACCCAGTTAGAGAGCAGTATACTCATATTCTCAAGGTCATTGAACAGAATGAACCGGTTAAAACCCCAGAAGAAGGATTTCAGCTTGTAGAAGATCATCTAGAGGGAGACTTTGCCTTCATCCATGATGCCTCTGAAGTCCGCTACCAATACTATGAAAACTGCAACTTTACTGAAATTGGAGAGCCATTTGCAGAGCAGCCTCTAGCCGTAGCTGTACAACAGGGCAGCCACCTCCAGAAGGAGATCAGCAAATCAATCCTGGAGCTGCAGAAGGAGCGCTACTTTGAAACCCTGTCCGGAGAGTACTGGAGTAGTGTCAAGCGTAACAACTGCCCTGTTAAGGATGACTCCCAAGGTATCACACTGAGGTCGCTTGGTGGCATTTTCCTTGCTACTCTGTGCGGCCTGCTCCTCTCCATGATCACCCTTGCCTATGAGGTGTGGCAGCAGAAAAAGCAGGATAAAAATAAGGTTCAGAGTCTTGGTAAGGATATGCAAAGCCCGACTGGGTCTAAGATCATCACGGTGGGCACTAAGCAGGTGAATCTGTCGGATAATCGCCTGGGATATTGATTTTATATTAGCTAGACTATATCATTCGGATTGTAAATAATGGAAAAATAAATTTATTGATGTGATACAAAGTAAAAAAAGGAAGCTAATAATGGTGGGTAGAAGTGGTGCACGCTGGAAGTAAACTCAAAAGCGAGGAATAAAGAGACCATGCAAGACGAATTTACAATATTTGAATAAATGTACATAAAATTGTCTTTAAACCAGTGCAGCGGTTTCAAGAAAAACAACTTTTACGAAGCAAACCGAAGCCGGTTTCCGTTTGCCTGGATTTCGCTGAAATCCGATATTAATCATGTTTAAAATCATTTTTGTGTAGTAATTTTCGATCTTGAAATCGGATTTCGCGAAATCCGGGCAAATGGAAACCGGCTTCTGAAACTATGAACAAAAGAAAGCACTAAAGCTCGCATATGGCATACGATTGATCAACTCCTGAAATAATGCATAACATACAAAAACATACAACTCACTATAAAGTAAATAAAATATCATTATTGATTATATTTGCACAAAAATAAAGAACATATACATTAACCACACGCATTTTGTTCCATCTCTGTTTAATCAGAGTTCAATTTGTATGACTGCAACTAAATTACGTAATACTTCATTATATCATGAAGGACTGGAAATAAAATAGCAGGGATAACGAAAGCGTACACTCTCGTCATCCCCGAATAAAGTTACCATAGTTTATTTCTATGAAAAGTTACAATCGTGCAATCCGAAGTAGTAAGGGGAGGGAACGTTTTATAACATATTTATTTATTTCGCGCAAATTAATACCAAATGTCACGCAACCTCACCTTCACCTGACAAGGCTGATGAAATATTCCCTTGAAAATGCAACATTTATGGCGAAATGTCTGGAAGACTCAATAAAAATATATATTTATATTTTAAACGGACCCATTCGACTCTAAGCATTCAAACTAAGAGGCTTTAAATACTGTGCTTAAAATATAATTAAGGAACCGATTTCCGCTCCTCCTGCTGAGGTTTCATCTCCGCCACGTGAAAACAAACAGCTGCCTCAGCGAGTGCCGACTGCCGAGCGAGCTCTTTTCACAAAAGCCGATTCGGCCAAAGAGGCTTCAAGAGATTGATCGTTTCTGTGGTCTTTAAGTGATTAAGTGCTTCTTCATCAGGCATGTCCACGGACGCCGCCGCGTCGACCGCCCGGAAGGGCACCTTCAAGGTCGAGTTCCTAAAGGAGATTGAGCGGGATGTCCAGGCTCGTTGGGACTCCGCCAAGGTGTTTGAGGAGAACGCTCCGGCGAAACCGGACCCCGCCAACACGTACGTGGCCACGTTCCCGTATCCCTACATGAATGGGAGGCTGCATCTGGGGCACACGTTCTCGGTTTCTAAAGGTAGGAGCAGAGCCTGGCTGAATTATACATTATATCTAGTATTATATAGGCCTTGATTATATCGAATATACGACAGTTAGAAGACGTTTAAACTCCCAGTTAATCTGTTAATAGGGTAAACCATGCAATGAGCTAATGGATAATCATACTTTTAACTAATGCCAATTATGCCATTGCCTTTCTTTGAATTAATTGCCCTCCATACTTTGACCTATTGGAAATTAGACCTTGAGCTACTAAAGTCGGGCTTCTAACTTTGGCCGAACTTGATAGTAAGGAAAGTAAACTAATATTTAGTCCATAGAAACAATGGACTAACTTTATTGACTAGTAAAATGAACAAATGTCAGGAGATGCAATGATCTAATGAAAATTATGGGGCAAGTGCCGTTCGTGCTCAAAATTCGCAGGGATGTAAGTTTTCTTTCTTCATATTTTCAGATATTGGCAGGCATTTAAGTTTTTTCTTCGTATTTTTAACGTTTTTTTACAGATAGCTTGAGATATTGCCTCTACAATAAACCTATTTTGACTTTTATAATTCTACCTAAAGTAAATTTTGGACTGAGGGTCTGTCACAAATGCCTCAATTTAGTGCTAATTTATCTGGCTAACCTAACGTGACAGTGTCAATAATGCAATATTTGGCTCTATATCCTAACCCTGCTGCAGCCGCACTGTGGGACTCCTCTAAACTATTCCTGGGATGGGGCATTCCCTAGCCCTGCGGGTTGCCGAAAATTAGTACACAACTAGCCCTGCAGCAGCAAATTCAAAACGGAACACAAACGGCACAAAAACCAAAATTATTAATGCCAAGGAAAATAATCTAATATTAGTTCCTGCCATGAGAATTATGTACTAAATTTAATGGTAGAAGTGATCTAACTGTTAGGCTGATTTAGGTTACATACAATAGATAGGGTTAGGGGGACCGTGGTAGCCGTGATCGCAAGTCGCTCAACTCCGACCCAGAAGGTTGTGGGTTCGAATCCCCCCAGTGGCATGATTATGAAAATTGCGATCACGGCGGAGCTATTGCAATGAACCTGAAAAGGTAGTGCCCTAAAATATATAAAGAGGGATGC